>JBAMIG010000016.1:13525199-13535563 GCA_037177335.1 Kiunga ballochi | reverse complement strand
ATGATGATGATGATGATGAAGCATCCTAAGCAGAAACTGAATATCACAATCATTCACAGGCTTTTGATGCTGATTAGAATCACCAAGAAACAACATTTGCATGCATTAACAGACAGTTGGCAGAAGATATTTTGCATCTGTCTGGGCAGATTGGTCATTTGCTTTCTTTTCATTTGGCTTTTTTTTTTCGTGCTGAAGGAGTACAAGAACATGAACAAATCAGAGGAGACTTCCATCATTGTTATCATCATAATTACAATAATAATCATTATTATTATTATTATTATTGTCATCAAAAGTGCATTTATTTACCATCTGTGTTTTGTCGTGCTCTCCATCCTTCGTCATAGAGACAACGAGCGTAGAACGGAGAAGGGGGAGAAAAACAAAAATGACACATAACTCTTTTAGTTATTGTAGGTTTGGTTTTCTATACTACATGAAGCCAAAACTTAATTTTGTGTGTCCAATGGTTCCACCAGCAAAAGCTGGTATAGCAGATAATCGTACAACCGTACAAGATGTGGTGTTAGTTTATACAACTACTTATATTTACATGCCTAAAGAAAGTTTTGAGGCCCTTTCATTTCATTTTCAAATCTTCTCGTTTTAGACTCAAAAAAGAAAAAAAAACAACAAAACGTTCACACAGTTCTCAGCAATGGCAAGCAAAAGTAGGTTTTTGAAGCACAAATGTAAAATAATAAACAGATTTGTACTTTGAACAATTATTCAGGTCCGTCATTTATTTATGGAGGAGTAAGAGTGCAATAATTAAATAATTGCATATATTATAAAATAATTACATTTATCAAGAATTATTAAAATAAGTGAATCACTATTTAACTGTGTAATTAATTAAATCAATAACTATACATAATTAAACTATTTTATGTGTCATTTATTTTTTAAAGTTTGAAGAATATGTAGCATTAAATAATTATTGAAATAAATCAGTAAATATATAATAAACTAATGACTAATAAGTTATTAAATGTTTAAAACAGATTAATTTTAAGTGTAATAAAAGCTATTTTAGTATTTAAATTACCTATTTTTTGCAAAATCAACTTTTATGGGCTTTTAATCTTCTCTTAGGGTTAACTCTACCTTAAAACAATCCCCAAAGTAGGTTTATTTTTCATCCATATGTCTTGTAGATTTATTCCTTTGAAAAGAAGGGTTTGGCTTAGGCAAAGCATAACTCCCCAGCGGTAGACTCCCCTACCTCTACCTGATAACTTTAGCGCTCACGTTACCACGTCACCGGGTAGGCGGGGAAACGTGAAGGCCTCATTGGCTGCTCAGCAATAGTAAGTCGTTGCAGTTTGGGGTAAGAGACCTCAAACAAGAAATGAGTGTTATGACAAAACTAAAGTATGGTGCATGTTGCAAAATCCATAATATTGTCATATATGTGAAAAGGATATACTGTGAAATGGCAAATTAGGCAAAATACAGGACCTTTACTAATTATTTTATATTGTTGTGCTGCAGTGCATTGTGAATTAATTTAAGTTAGCCCATCAAAAGTCAGTGGGTGGGACTAACACTGATCTAATCTACTCTAATGCTTTGTGGAGACCCTGTAGAAAATAGATGGATATTCAGATAGATAGACACTGATCAAACTTCTTGCACAAATTGTCTGGTTTGTACAAACAAAACTCTACTCAGAGATCAGAGATGCAGAGATCAGTTAAAAAGTGCTCGAGGGGTTTTGAGACACTTGCATATTTCTGAAAGCCCCACAGCATTCTGCTAGATGGTTTATTTAGGTGCAGGTATCTGGACTTATAGATGTTTTTGCCTATCTTTTTAGCATTTCATTCAATCTGAGAGGGTAAAAGAGTTTTGAGATAAAGTATTGGGTCATAGAATATCCATCCATTTTTCCACTACTTGTTCCCTTAATAGAGTCGTGGGGGGTGTGGAGCCAATTCCAGCTGACATTGGGCGAGTGGCAGGATACACAATGGACAGTTCGCCAGTCATCATAGAATTTATAATATATATATATTTCTCTTTAAGATGTCTGAACAGTGGAATCTGTATGTTCTCTCCGTGTTAGTATGGGTCATCTCTGGGTACTCCAGCTTCCTCCCACCATACAAAGACATGCATGTTAGGTTAATTCATCATTCTAAGTTCTCTATAGTAATGAATGTGAGTGTATGTTTGTCTGTCTCTCTGCGTTGTCCTTGCAATGGACTGGCGACCTGTCCAGGCTGCACCCCGCCTCTCACCTGGAACGCTGCTGGGATAGGCTCCAGCTACCCGCAACCCTGAATTAAGCAAGCGGTTAAGAAGATGGATGGATTTTTTTTTAATCTCAAAAAAAAAATTTTTAATCTCAAATATTTATTTTCTTTGCTGTCAGCGTGAAAACTTTTTAACTTTTAAATACAATTGTTTTTCTCTTTTCAAACTTTTTTGTTCTCTCCAGTTTTTTGCTGCTGAAGTGTAAACGGTGTCAGGGCGGGCTCATGGTCATTCTCAGCTAAACTGACAGCTGGATGGCGATCATTTCTGCATTGTTAATCTTTCTTATTCTTATTGTCCAGCTTCAGACTCGAATCTGGTGATGTCCTTTTCACCACAAAACCAATGTAACACGTAAATACCGTCTTAAGGCTGCTATTAGCAGCTTAGATCACAGCAGCAGCTTTAGAACCGACAACATTATTCCACTTACTCTCTTTTGACCTGCACCTAAATGCATAGCTTAGCCCTTATTGCCGTAAATGAATTAATTAAACAAGTAATCATTTAATGATTGAATTAATAATGAAATCTTTAAGTAATTATTTCATGATATATTTAATTATTTCATAATGGCACTCTTGCTCCTCCATACTCCTTTTGAAATTCGTCTGCTGGAATTGTGCAAGCAAATTAAATCAGTGCACATCTTTTTCAGGACATTCCCTACTATGGGGTATAATGTGCCTTTTAATCTCTTCACTACTACATGATGCTGATAAAGTGAACAAGTGGTTTGTGACAAGTGGCGACCCTTTCTAATTAAGAGGTTAATGATAAAGCGACCATATGGTCACAAGCTATAGGTAGTGACCAAAAGAACCAGATTGAAAATACAGGAGGTCCTAATGGGTTTCTTTCTTAGAGATAAGGTGAGAAGCTTAGCCATTCGGGCTCAGAGTAGAGAGGCTGCTTCACATCGAGAGGAACCAGATGAGGCATCTGGTCCTGGATGCCCGAAGTGTTTGGAGGAATGTATCTGCAGGAGGAGACCCCAGGAGAGACCCAGACCACGCTGGGGGGATTAAATCTCTGGGCTGGCCTAGGAACACCTCAAGATCCCCTCCTTAGGCTACTGCCCCCCCCCCACAACCCAACCCCCGAGATAAGCAGCAGAGAATGGATGTAATATTGGATGATGAAGGGACAATGTGATCTAAGTCCACCCTAAACTTTGATCTGTGGTTGGTGACTTATTGATTACCCATCCGACCAAAGATATGTGTTCCTGTTTATCCAGTTTGGCAAAGCAGCCATGTACACAAAGTCATTCGATGTGTCACAAACTGCTACCATGCTGTTGTGCCTTCAGGTGCTTTAAATGCTGTACAAATGACCTTACATCCAACCTGTCCTTTCTTGAAGGTCTATGTACTGACCTCCCAGAAGGTCATGTGTATATAAAGTATTTCTTTTAGCCATATAAAGGAATCTCAAACCTACCACATTACAGTAACCCTGTTGAGCATTCAAGGATCTAAATGCCTGTTTTACATCAACCTAATTTATTATAAGTCAGCAAATGCTCCAAAAACCAGATTTTGCTTTGACATTTTTTGGAATTTTTGTGTGTATATCAAAAATATATCATGAGTATCACTGGGGAAAAAAAGAAACATTAACAATTGGTTGACACTAAGTAGTTTTACTGGTAATATGTAAAGTTTTAAACATATTTTATAAGTATATGACATGGAAACACCCTCAAATGAATGTTTTGATGACCACATCATTTTCAGTTTCATCAACAATCATGTGTTCATCCCCGAGCGATGCAGGAACAATTTTATCAACATTAGAAGCAATAAATATGAGGAATACATGAATGTGTTGGGCAGTCATTCATTATCTCACTGACAATGTTAGTTACATGTACAGGAAGTAAACAGACTGAGGTAATGCAGGAGCAAAATGAAACAAAGAAAAAGGTCATTGACCTTTTAACTAGAAAAGTGATTTCCTTTCTGACAGGATAGCTTTAGCTCTGACTGAAATAAAACACAGATTGTTGTTCATTAAGACTTTATAAGCCCAGTGTTGATGAGTGTAAGAAATCACTAACTGAAGGAAACTAAATTCTCAGAAGGCAGTGACACATGTGCAGAGTAAGCCTTTAGGAAGACAGGATGAAGGACAAGAGAGAAAGTGAAGGATGTGTGACAAAAACATTAGTGTTAATACATTTTAATTTTAAGATGCATTCCACTCCCTTCCACCTCAAGATTATGTCAAAATTTAAGACAGACGATGAATCACACAGATCATTTGAAACAAATGAGTGAATGGAAACCCATAACAACCTTCTGAAAGACTGGAAAGTGTTGGGTGGAGATATTTTTGGACTTGGCTCTCTTCTCTGAAAGTTTTGAATGTTAATCACTAGTGAGTAATCTCTGCCTCGACGCAGACAAACAAAAAAAGAAAAATAAGAGGAAGTAGTCTTACAAAGCCCGGGTTAAAGTTTGAACTCATAGAAAAGCACAGCAAGCACCCTACTATTCTACGGCACTATGAACTTTGATTCAGTAGAATAATTAAATTCCCTGCAGATGAGGAACACACAAACAAGTGTGCAAAGACATGCAAGAGTTACAAGATTCAGGTTTGTAGATGCTGATCATTAAGAGCACGTGAAAAAGGGTGTTTGCATAACACACTGGAAACATGTGATCAGAACTTAGCATAAAACATTTTATCATTAAGTACAAGATTATTGGAACTTCTTTGTTTCATAAATCTGCAGAAATGTTGTCAATTAATATCAAAACTGAAGTGTGTACAACAATCATGTGATGTTTGAGGGGATGGGTTATGAGGAGTGTGAAACCAACCTTCTACAGCCCTCTTGAAGAACACCTTGCAGCTGCCGCAGGTCACAACGCCATAATGGCACCCCGAAGCCTCATCCGAGCACACTAAACAGATCTTATGTGTCTGCCCACTGGGCTTGGACGGACCCGACGCTGCAGCTCCAGTGGTCTCTCCTGTTCTGGTGGATGAGCTGGAATAGGACGGAGAGGAGAAAAGAAAAAAGGGAAAGGGTGTGTTAAAATATGAAGCCTGTGCAAGTTCCGGTTTACATGTGAAGGTAGTTGTGTGTTGTGCTGTTACTCTGAGACATTTGCATCCTTTTCATACATCTGGTTTGAAAAAATAAATAGTAATGATGATTTTATTATTTGAAAGAACTGATTTAACTTTTTGTGCAACAATAAAAAAAAAAAAACAGAGGCAGAAGTTGTAAATATTCTTCATATTTGATGTAAATTTATTGCACCTGGCATTTAGAATAGGCTTTTTGTAAAAACTGTAAATAATCAGGCTGAAGAAGAATTCATCAGAGTCTGTACAAGTTGACTAATTATTCATTTCAATGAACTCACTGGTTTTTCTTTCACAATGCAAAAGCAAATAAGTCAAACTCAGCTCTATTAGCATTGGCATCCTTCTTTATGCAGCAACTAAGCCCTAAATCTCCAGCCAAGCCTGAAATTGTGTTCTAATGCACATTAAAGCTTTGCTAAACCCTGTTAAGAGACTGGTACACACAGTTGTCTTACAATCAGTTACTAAAACCCTCAAATTGCAGTGTGAAGCATGTGGGTGAAGTGGCACTTTTTCTGACTGACGGCTGTACAATTCATACCAGGAGTCAGGTCACATAAAAAAAAAAGGCTTAAATAGTTTCTTATCTGTTATGGTAGCACACTGGTTGGAATGTGCTGCTGGATTATGCAACAGAGCTATCATGCTAAGCCTAATAATGACTTATATATAAAAGCTAAGGTGCTGATGTTGCAGCTTTGTTCAGCTTATGCTCCAGTAGATGTTTCATCTCTCTTCTCCAAGATTTTCTTACTCACAAGCTTGATTGGAGGGTGGATAGAGTGAAAAAAACCCTGGTCTGAAGTCAACCTTTCTCCCATTTTCAAACAAACATGACCTAATTTGATGATAGTGGGCACGTCACGGTCACTGGAAAGGCGACACCTGCTTAAGTAAATGTGACTGGAGCGGATCAGCAGTTGCAGATCTTGGAAGACATCGAGCAAAAAAAAGTTTACATAAATCTTAACGGTTAAGACAGTCGAGCCGGTCCCTCCCAACACATACATGCAGGCTCAAACTACAGCAGCCTTGTCAAAGTAGCACCTGCTTAGCTTTGACAGTTGCAAACCTAAATCCCAATCACACTGTTTTGCAGATAGCGGACACGGCAGGAGGTGTGACAACACAGCAATGTAATATAAATAGGTGCATTTTCTTTTATTACTAAGAATTTCCTTTAGAGTGGAAAATCACAAGTTGAGTTCTGAAACTAATCAAAGCCACAACCAGTAGGCTTTTTTTTTTCTTTTTAAACTCAGTTTGAGGTAACATTATCTAGCTCGTTAGGAATCTGCTCCCTCAGATCGATTTATACTCCACATACCTATCACAAACAACATTAAAACCACCTGTCTAATGCTGTTCAAGTCTCCCTCCTGCCCTAAAAATAGCTCTGACCCATGAGGTCATAGAGTTGTGGGTGTTCTGTGGGCCATTGGCAGTGGATTCTTTGGGTTTCACTGATGCCTCTGTGGACTGTTCTCCAGATACTTGTCAGACTGGGATCAGGGGTCTTTAGAGTCTTCTGTTTCCCCAACAACCTCTAATTTTTTCTTCTTTTTTTTTTACAATATGGCAGGAACGCAAAGAGATTTTTAAAGTTATAAATTTGAGATAATCAGTTTTTCAGAAGAAATATATTTTTTTAATGCTCTATTTTTCCTCATCATTGCTGTTCACACAAGCACCATGGTGAGGAGGTTTTCTGCAGAAAAAAAAAACTAGGAAAAAGACTGGAGTGCACAGGAAGCAGTTGTCGATGCAAAAATAAAGCTGTGAAAGGATTTTTCCCAAGTGCCTAAATAGTAAAATCTGTGCAGAAAGTTATATTGTATATAGTCGTGTTCGGCTCCATTGCGTCTCCAGAGCAGTTTAGGAATCTAGTGCAGCTTTGGCTTCTCTGTTGTGGCTACCAGGACATGTTATACGCTGCCAAGTTATTCATGAAGTTGCCAGAACATGATCGCACATGGCTTATTACCTGACTTAACAAGGATTTTTGTCAAACATTTTTAATGGGAATGATAAAGTATGCTTAAATCTTATCTGCAACACAACACAGTGAAAATGCCGACTGAGGATTTCAGATGCATGCCTCTAACTTTGGACCTTGAAATTGGCAGCAGTAGTTTGTTCATTAAATGCTGCCATTCTAGTCTTTGTTGTGAAGTATGTGTGCTCATATTTCTGTCTGTTTTATTATTCGCTCACTTCAAGCAGCTTAGCTTCAATTAAGCCTTGCACTGTGAGGGCTCACTCTGCAATGCCCAGCCACCACAAATAACAAGACTGCCAGCCAAGATCACAGGATACTGTGACTACGAATCCAGTGAGACAAGCAAAGGATATTAAACTGTTATGTTTTGTGTTCAGTATTTGCTAATCCTTTTGCTTTTCTCTTTGTTTTTCCAAATCCTACATCTAGCATTTTATTTTAAAAGTGTATTAGAGGACTAAAAATGTTATGTTACATAATTCTATTATGCCCCATTCTGCTTTGGCTCAAATGTTAGTATTATAAATTGGCCACAGGGGGATGTTTGAATTAAACCTTAATAAACCCCCTCTTCTTGTTCTCTAACTCACATGCTCGTCTCATTGCTGAGACATGGAGCCATGTAGCCAGATTCAATCCTCACTAAGAATGTCTTCATACTAAACTAGGGCTCTGCAAACATGTGCAAACAGTCGCTCGCTGTCCAACATGCAGAGCACAAATATACAGATCAGCTAGAGAACGTCACACAGTAACAGGCTGATGCACAAAATAAGTGGCATGCCTATCAAACACACTGACATACAGAAAAAACTACTTTCTCTGGAAGGACTGGAGGAAAAGGCAGGAGTAAACAAAAAAAAGTAGGTTGCAGCTCTTGTCCTCAGTTGTTCGATCTCCATCTACCCCATGGGTAAATCTAACAAAAATCTGAGAGGACATTGTGCTTCCAATTATTACCCCAACGTTTTTTCTACCTAAAAACATGTCTTTCTGTGTCCAAATATCTGCACATTTTTATAAAGTAGCATTGGGGGGCTTTGTCAACAAGTCTTAGAAATAATAAACATTAGATTCAATCCACCTGCAACAGATGTAATGAGCCTGTAGCATCCTTTTCATGTCAGGAATGCACAGTCCTCTGTATATCTTCTATGGTGTGAAGTATCCAAAGCTGGATTATGCCAGATTTTTCTTTGCTTCAGTGAATCAGTTTGGCACAAATGTGTCTTAACTCATGAGAACATTTTTATGACTCAGAAATACAACCTAAACTAAAATTATTTCCAAATGTTTCAAGTAATTTTATATAGGTTAGAAAAGATAAACCTTTTATTCTTTTTTTTTTTACTCGTCTTGTCCAGCATTAAAGCAGGCAGAATGATGGTCTGGCTGCTGTATTGTTACATATGTTGCTGGACCCGACTGGAAAAGATAGAAAATGGACAGTGACAACTGCAAAGAAAATGAAAAAAAGAACACAAAGAGAGGACAGAAACACACCACAAAGAAAACTCTGCAATCCAACCACATCCAGCACACCTCCACAGAAACATCCATGAGGAAGATAAAATGAGCAAGTGCCAGGAACACCAGAGATGAACAAGTAAATAAATACATCATATAAAATAACTATGTTTTTTAGCTAAACACTGAAGCACACAGAGAGAAAGGAAAAATGGCTGTTTGTGAATAAACATAAAGAAAAGTTCAGTGACTGTCTTTATGCAGAACGTACGGGGTGAAAAGGGTTCACGGAAAAGTGATCATGCTAGGGCGACTCCCCTCTACTCAAAGGTCAGAAGCGATAAGGACGAGACCGGGGCCAAGGCAAACGGCAGTCAGACCCAAATAAAGACCCCAGTCACTCCACCCTGAAGCCAACCCAGTATCCACCCAGTAGGCGGCAGAGGGAGGAACCTGCCAGAGCCCCCTGCAGTCAGGGTGAACGGGTTCAAGTGGGCCAAGGTCGGACCCCAGACCCCCACCCAGTGGAGACAAGTCCACACCCACGCACTAAAAGCCCACCCCAGGAACCAGCCCTCAATCAACCCCCCACACACACCTGCACATACACCCTTTCCTTTATAGACGTCCACATACACCCTGGCCAACCCCCAGAGTAACAAGATCCCAGTCCTACACCAAGCCTAAGTAATGGAGCTAATCACAGGGGACCAGAGGGAGTGAAATTCAGCTAATTGGTCCTTTGAAGTAGCAGACATTGTCTCAATGCTGATGTGATCTAATTAAGGATTTCTAAACTGCTAGATGCAAAGATTCTGTTTGGTTTTCTAATTCAGAAGAATAGTTTTTTATGTGACACATAACATAGAGAGGATTAAGTTTCCAGAGATAAACCTTATGTTAATTTAAACACCCAGAAGGCACAGCGTGGGGTTTGCAGGAATATTACACTGAAACCAGTGATAAGTCTTTACATACATAAAGACAGAATTTATGAACAGGTAAGCAAGAGCACAATGCTTTAAAGTAGCTGTCAATTATGTTCTTAATGCAATGGGAAAAGATATTTTATTGTCATAGACCCATCCTGAACATCATCTATTGACGAGTTGATGAGAAATTAGTTTTATGCGGCCAATTCTCCCCATAAGTGATACGGGGAGAATTGGTGTCTGAGAGATAATACTTTAATGTTAAACTAAAGTGGCAAAAAATATTTCAATCATAAATAAAATTAAGCATATTCTCGATTATCAGTCACTTTATATTCTTTACTGTTCATTAATATTACCTTATCTAGAATACTGTATAATAATCTGGGGAAACAATTATAAAAACACACTTCAGTCACTAACAATATTACAAAAAAGGGCAATCCGTGTTATTCATCTGGATCATACAAACTCACTTTTTTTAAAATCCAAATTACTAAAACTTCCAGACTTGGTCAGTTCCCATACAGCACAGATTTTGTTTAAAGCCAGCAGAAACACATTACCATACCATGTACAAAAGCTTTTCAGTCAGAGAG
>JBAMIG010000016.1:13475879-13501101 GCA_037177335.1 Kiunga ballochi | reverse complement strand
CAAACAACGGATTGAGGTTGGCATAATCTTCAAGATTACAACTCCGTCGCAGACATAAAGCTGACCCAGTTTTTGCTTTAGTTTGATTTATCTCCTTTTTGCCTGCTGTACCTGCTGGTATGATAGTTACTAGGTGGGTGTAGTATATGGCACACAAAAAAGGTCTCTTAAATATTGATTTGGCAAGAAGATATAGTAAAGTCCATGATAGACAATATTTGTCCTTGTTGATATAAAAGCAGTCAGTTGACCAGTTGGGTGCTACTGCCATTTATTTAACTATGTACCTTTCTGAAGTATCAGACAGTTTTATGGCTTTGCTCGAATCCTAAATTAAAATAATGACAAGCTGCCCACATTGTAACAATGACAAAACTCAGTAAATGAACTATACCTCGGGATTATCACACTTACTTTGTTTTTTTTTTTTTATTAAAAAAAAAAAAATCACATGATCAAATATGATACTTTAGGAAACAAATATATTTTTTAAAGTTTTAGCAACATTGGTCTAACAATATCAACCAAAAAAAAAAGCAAATAAATACAAAAACACAGCCACAACTTCAAACAACTAGATAATATCTCAGTTGTCTGCATTTTCCCACAAGAGGCAACATGCAAAAATATGCAGCTAAGATTCATCAAACCCTACATAAACCTAAAAATGAAAAGAAATCTGATTGCAGCTGTGGAGCAACTCTACAAGGAACCATCCATCAGAGGTGAAATCAATCAATAAATCAATACATCGTTTCTTTATGGTTCTGCTCACTTGGATCAGTTTGACCCTTTTTTTTTTTTTACTTGTTTTTGTAAAAAGAATATTTTCATACAATCTTTTTCATCCTTCAAACTTTGACACATTCTAAAGTCCTTTATATTTACAACAAAACGCTAATTTTACAACTACAAGCTAAAAATGTCCAGTCTGTGCTGGCTTAGATACTAAACAAGACGCTGTCCTTTGGGAGTTGGTGTTTTTTTTTCTTTTATTAAATTGTAATAATTATATTATATTAACATCTTATTTATTTGAAATATTCTAGTAAGAGGAAATGAAAAAATTATCTAGCTTATTTAAAAGATTGGGCTTGAAGGGCAGGGGTAATACTGCTGTGCTACTCTGTCAGGTCTTTCACAACCATTAAAAAAGTATGACACCATATTCTCTCTTTAAAAAATCTATTTAAACATAAAAAAGCAAAAACTAAAATATTATTGGTCTGTTCACATTCAAAAAGACATCTTACCACGGACAACATTAGCAGAAACCACTAAACTCCTGTCTATGTATGTTTGTATATATATATATATATATATATAAACACATTCCTGAAGTGGAACGTCATTTTATATACTACACCATGTAATAAACAGCAACTCTGAGTTTTCCTTTGATAGTTTATGGCATCAGAATGAGCAAATGTCATTTCCCTCTGGGATAAATAAAGCATTTTTTTCAACGGGACTGTTATATAACAAACATCTCTAAAAAAAAATGGACTAATTGCTGTGTAAGGCTTCCATCGTGCATGTTTAATAAATGAAAAAGGTGGAATGCAGACATTGTCATAAATAAATCAATCTTATGCTAAATTGTATACAAATTAATCTCTGATGATAATATAAAGTTGTTTATGTATAAATTAAAATTCAGATCTTATGTATATAGCTTAAAATGATAACTATAAAATTGACATGGTTTGTAAACAAGCTGCTTGTTTAATAGAATTAAAATAAATTTTGCAACATTTGCTTACATGTTGAGTAGCTAGTGCTGTAAGGTTTTAGCATTGCACACCGTCATGCCACAGACTGCAGCGTGAAATGATATACCATAAACACCAGGAAGTAAGACAATAGCACTAAAGCTGTGTTAAGCAATAAAGCTTGCCATAGTCAAGGATGTAGAAAAGGCACAAGGAAATCACAGTTTGAACATATTGATCGTGACAGAGTAGTGATTAGCAGCAAAGCAGCCAGGGAGGAGCATATCAGTCTGACAGCCAGCAGCCAATAGTAGCTGAAACCCCATGTTCATCTATCACTTGTTTACAAACCAGGCTGAGCCAAACACCTCAGTGCTGACTCACATTATTGCCCTTCATTAATCAAACACCATCTTGTGATCTGCCCTTTCAACTCACGTCCATGCAGGGGCTCATAAAGATGTTAAAATAAATCTCTTTCAGCGTTCCACCTCAGAGCTCGTTCGGTTATCAGATAGAACCTCCAGGCTGAAGCGAGGCGTTTCCACAAGACACTTCTCACTGAGCTGCACGTACACAGCTTTCTCACAGGCCTCGTTTCCCTCGCATCTAACACAACCACTCTGCATCCTTGCAAATGCACATAGCATGCTTTTCCAATGAATCACTTCCTGTTGGATGGCACATTTACGCAACTGTGAAGTCTTTCTAAAAAGCACAATTATGGATAGATACTGTAGTGTTTGGAAATTATGTTCTGAATTACACACAACTTCAACCGTCTTTGAACATCCTCTCGGCTATGCTTTTTAGCGAAACTGAAACTGAAAAACCGAAAAAATGTTTTTTGGTGCAACCCATTACTTCACTTCCTCATTCAGTGACATTATTTTCCATTCTGCCATATACTAATATAGCAGCACGTCAACTATTTCACCTTGTTTTACATCTGTCCCCAAACAAACAGATCCTAATTCCTCGAGTTAATCCGTGACATATATTCCTAAAAAGTGATACAAAGTGTCATATATTGTAAGAATGCATATCCTAGTGTCTGCCATGCGGAGGTGATAAACACCACATGCCCTCCTCTGTTTGTGCTGCCAAAATGTCTTTCACAAAAAAATATCACAAACATACACCACCACCTCTGAGAACCTTTGCCAGATTAAAAAGAGGTTTCTGTAGCGCGACAATCCCGCTGCAGAACCCAAACTTGCACAATGTGAAACACCCAGGCTGTGTTCTGAAGAGCTGCCCTCCTCACCGTGCCATTTTGCACTAAAAGCTACAGATATTCTTGTGGTTTTGGACACAGCAGTGCAAAACGACACCCTTAACCAAACTTCTTAAAGATATACTTATTTCATCTGTGATAATGACAGCAAACACCAACTCTCCCATAAAGACAAGAACAAACAGAAAGGGGTGGACCAATCCTTCAGGCGACCTACCTGGAGAAGCTGGCGGGAAAATTTGCCAAAGCTGAGGTAGAAGGGAGTCCATCAATGCCAGTACGTATCCCGGATGACTCTCCGTACCTTCCCCCGCTCATCCAGCTCTCCCCCATTGGTGGCAGGTTTGAAAAGATGCCGAAAGGCTTCTGGTCTTGCACACCTACTGTAGAAGTTGGACTGGCTCTGTAGTGGTAGCCAGGTCCTGCAGCAACACCCATAGGGGAGGATATGGAGCTCATGCTGCCCTGGAGACACTGCGACTGGCAGTAACTAGCACTGTCCTGCTTCTCCTGCTTTACAACACCTGGAGTACGGATGTGGATAAAGTCAGGATCCTTCTCTTCCTTGATGACGACGCTGGAAATCGATGGAGTCTGCTGATGCTGAAGCTGATGTTGCTGGTGGGCTAAGGGATGAGGAGGCTGCTGCTGGTGCATTGGATGGAGCTGATGCTCCGAGCCATTAACACTGGTACAGTTCCCTCCATTGCCAATGAAAGATTCTGCTTCTTTCATCAAGCTGGCAACAGGAATGCCACGACTACTGCTGCTCTCTTGTAGTATCTTATCCAAATTGTCCACCTCCGTATCCAACTCAAAAGCATTGATTTCAGATAGGTCCAGGTCTTGCCAAATCTCTGATTCGTCGATCATACGAGTGCTGTTTTCATCCAGGTCACATGGAGCGGTGCCCATTTGCCCACCACAAGTTCCTAAGTCCTTCCCTAGAGAAAATATTTCCTCCTGTTTAATGTGCTGTGGAAAAAGGTCGGGCAATGGGAGGTTTACCAGGACGGAGGTATCTGAGGTGTTAATGACAGAAGTCGACGTCTGATCGAGATCAAGATTTACCCTGGTACCCTGGTTCAACAAGCTGTCCCCCATGCTGAATAAACCACTATCTTGTTCTTGTTTCTGCATTCTCATCATTGTATCCTCGGTAATATCGGACCCCTCACATGGGACGTGACGCTGAGGGGATTCAAAGAGACCTCCATCACGTTGGTCTTTGATTCTACCGCGTCCATTTGGGGCCACTGTACTCTGGGGCAAGGATCCGGTGCCAGGCAAATGCATCGCAGTCTGGTGTATTAAACCAGGAGTGCCGCCAATAACTCTGCTTACTTCGGGTCCTTTCTCCCCAAATGTCAGGCTGTCATCTGGATTACCATTCAGCTTCAGTCCGCCCTGATCCATTTCTTCATCCTGTAAATGACAGCAAGGACAAAAAGAGTCAATCGAATCAAAATCAAAGCAAGCATAAGAGCACAGGTTATGCTGAAAAAAAAAATGGAGGCTGTAGCCAGGAAATGAAGGAAAATAGGAGCTTACTGAAATACAAATCCCTTAAATAAACATATCTGAGTACTTTAAAAAACAAAAAAACAATCCACCTTGATACCTCTGCTGACACTTCTTTTATCAATTATCTTTATTTTTGAAGAAATTACAGCTCTTAAATCAGCAAACTAATCCCTTCTCCTTCAGCACCCACACTGAAACAAGATGGCAAAAGCTCATTTAGCCCAAACCAAGAACAGTAAAAGTACAAGATAGGACCAGAGGCATTACATAATAGAAATGACTAATACGTTTATGTTCGTTTGAACTGTGTCCTCTTCCCTGCTGAATAGTCAAAACTTGCAAGACATGCCCAAGCATAACACGTTGCATACACTGCTGCTAACGGCCCACATACAGTATGCATGTGTTCAACAACATGCATCTGTCAAAAGAGATTAACCTACTCTGAGGCCTCTGGGCATTTGCTGCAAGCAGTGACCACTGCAAGAGAAAGCAGATTACCAATCCAGCAGAAACTCTCCTGTCAAAGCAAACGAGATACAGCATGAACACTAAAAACTGCCGCCTGCATACTCTTTATGGACAGTCATTCAAAGCATAGATCATTATTTGCAAAAATAGCGCATGTGACTAAACTTTTAGGTTTCTTAACTAGATTTAATCCCTGATGGGATACAGAGGAACATGTGCATTATAGGTTACTCCTCTTTACCCCGCCCACAAAACATTGCTATAGATTAACAGATTAAAATAGCAATTATTTACATTTGGCATTATGATTCCACGCTGTTCCGAGAACAAGGGAAGCTGATCAATTAAAACGTGGATCGTTTGCGAACTTTTCCGCACTGTACTTTTCCACGAAGCTTGTACGGAATTAGTGCAACCTGTTGGCAAAGATGGAAAACTGCACACGATCAAGCACCAACAACATGAGGAGGCAATAAAAAAAATGTCGTAAAGTTTGTCTCCAGTTCACTAAAACAAACCGGGAAGAGATTTCAGAGCGTTGCAGGGAATTGGTTTTTTTTTATGTGCCACACTGTGCGAGGCTGTCAGTGCGCTTCTCACGCACCGGGGACGCTCGTCGTCGGCCTACTTCACGCACCCACCAGTTTGTTTTCCTTTCTTTTCTACATTCCCCTTCTCAATATGCCTGCAAGTACATTTTTAAAAAAGCTCCTTACCTGTAGTGATACTAAAAAAAAATTCAAAAAACAAAAATCAAAACAATAAAAGAAAAGGGAAAAACCACTCCACCGGTTAGGTCATCTCCTTTTAGTCCAAGTTGGGGAACAAAATGTGAGAAATAACGCAAGGTCCACTCAGTCAAGGTCTCAGATGAAACCTGCTTCTTGCGCTGGTGCTGTGTGGTGAAACAGCTGAAACTGTCGTCGCGTCTCTCTCTTTGCGGCCGGAAAACATTCTCCGCAATATTTTTCTAACTGAAAAAGATCATCAACGTCGCTGCTGGCTCTCTCCACTTCCACCGTGTGCGCTGTTTCGCAGATCCGTCGACAACTTTTTAATGCGCGTTGGCAGTAGCTATGGAAGGAGGGGGGAGAGAGAGAAAAAAGTGATCGATCAGTCAGTTGTTGATAGTCTCCCAAATTAATCCGCAACGAATCTCCAAACTGCGGCGCCCTCCCCTTATTTGCGCCGTTAAACCCGTGAGGACATTAAAGTTATATAATGCAACCGCGGTGCTCTGGCGCACTCACTGCAAACTCCGACAGGGCGAGCGGTTAACGAAACGACGTAAAGTTAGGTGAAGCGTCGGCTCACTTCCGGTTTGGTTTTACAAAATAAAGTTACGTCAAAGTTAAACTATTCATTAGAGTCTGAATAAATTAGCTGGCTAATAAAACAAAACAATGTTTGCATTTAATTTTAACATACTCTTATTTCATATACAAATGTTTCTCAAATATTTCAGTTTCAATAATACAATTCTACATATTTTTCTTTTTAGTTGGAGACTTCCTTCTTTCCGTCGACTGCCAGGAGCAGCTTGATGTAGCTGTTAGTTTGACACTTGGCGGTGAACGCCCCTTTACCCACTGAAACTCTGCTAGGGAATCTGTCAAAGTGAGTCACCTCTAACCTCCAAACATAGGATTGCGGAGACAGTCAGTCTTGACCCTGGTTCAGGTTTACAGCCGAACTAGAACCGTCCTCTTTGGAGACATATTTATACTCAAGTTATCAGCAAAAGCAGGGAGACGAAGGTGATCATAGTTTGAATTAATAGCGCTTTTTATTCCACGGCTGTGTCCCCAATCAAATACAAGAAAAAAGGGAGCATCATGCACAGATGGGATGGCCTAAAATATTTTATATCACAAGTAGTTTTTGAGCTTGCATGGCATCCACACTACAGCAGATCATACACACAATGTGAGACATGAAACTATTGACATATTTCAATAAATGTTAATTTATATTGATTCAGGGATGTTTTTACTAAGGTGGAATAGATTCCTGCAACAACTAAAAACTGCACTGCGATTACATGGAGTTTGTGAAGAAAAGAGAAAGTCCTACTTGACAGACAGCCAGTTGATAAGTTAAACCACTCCCCCATTATGTAAACTCTAAAGATGATCTCCAAACAGAGGTCACTTGAGCACTCCTTTTTTCTCTCTTTTTTCTTCTTTTTTTAAATCTAGAAGATCAGTCACTCCTCAGGCCAGCTCTCTCTGCTTTGTTCAAAGCATAAAGAAGTTAGAAATAGTGAGCTCATTTAGCTTTTTTTCTTGTTTGAGCAAAGAATGAGGGGTCAAAGGACAGGTAACCAGTAAGCACCATTTTGGAAACTTGAAGCTTCAGCTCGATAACTAATCTTGTACATGGGAACTCCCTACATAGATAAGCAGCTGATATGGTTTCTACCCAAGGGTCCCTTCTCTGAGACAATCTGTCTTACTGAATAAGTTGAAGAAGGGTAAATAGTCCTTCTTTGCACTAAAAAGGGGAGCATGCAAACTCATATTTAGAAAGATGTGTATTACTGAGCTGCTCTTCAATAACATTCAAAACATTTATTGTTTTAAAAACAGACTTTTGTAAAATATCTCTGTGCTTCAAAAAGCTCTTGTGAAGACCTCGGAAAGTTGGTCACTTTCTCCATAAAAGGCTTTTAGGTTGGAAAATCTTCCCAGGAGAGAAGAGGAGCAGCTCATTAAAATGATGCTAGGTTTAAAGAAAAGATAGGGAAGTCAACAGTCCAGAACATGCACCTAAAAGAAATGTATAGCCTGGCCCAAAATGATACCAGAAGCAAGGTAAAGGAGCAGGATGAGCTGGGAGGGGTGGCAGGTGTGGCCTTCCATCCGTGTCGTCCGATTAGAAGTGAGCAGGATGTGTCCTGGGCATGGAGACGTCTCATTAACAGGCAGTGAAGCTGGATAGAGGCTGGAGCTCCCCAGGGCCTTAGCAAACCACACTGTTCTCAAAACATCACAGGGAACACATTGAGTTTTTAATGCCGTGTGACAATGGGCGAGCCTTCTCACCAATAAATAATAAAAACATTGGACGTGCCGTGCTCCATGTGCATCTAACTGCAACTGGAAATTTATGAAAAAGTATGTTGCTATGGTTTGGTGATGTGGCACATTAAACATTACTGGTTTCAGTCGACATGCTGCTGTTGTGATAAGTATGCACGTGTTGGAACCAAATGAAAGGGGAAGTTTGAGTCTCATACTTACATTTAGGGTGGACGGGAAGGCACAGCTAAAGTGCAATAGGAGAATCTAGAAGCTGCAGCGCTTTGCTTTTATCTGCTAAGATTCTGAAACACTAGACGAAAGTCGAGGAAAAGTTGTTTGGTTTAAAAGGAAGCAATAAAGGGAAGTTTTATAAGTCCTGAAGCGACATTTTCTCAGAGCATTTTAACACTTTTATTTTGGAAAAATTTAAAAGGGAGAGTGACAGCATCATTAATGGATGACAAAAAGTTCTGACTCAGACTTATCTGCAAGTAAAAATAATCTTTGATTAGCATGAAATGCTATTGGCTAAGAGCTTACCGGTTTGCACCGTGTTTCGCTTTTGGAACATATATGTTAATATTAATAATAATTTTATTTGTGAATCGCTTTTAGTCAGAGTGCAGTACAGATATTAAATCAATCACAATAACTCATTAACATAATCAAAACAAATCCAGTCATATGACACAGAGTAAACAAGTAAGTCTTGAGTTTAGCTTTAAAAATATCTCCAAAGCATGTCTTTTTTATCTTACTGTCAGCACCATTAGGAGGACAGATCCTGGAGAACGGAGGGTCCAAGTCTAACCAACTTCATTTAATAAGGTGCCGCTCCATTTACAATTTTAAAAGTTAATAAAGGCACCTTAAAATCAGCCCAGACCTGAAGTAATGTGTTCATATTTCCCAGCTCCAGTCAGAACTGCAGCATTCTGCTCCATCAACAAGACTCAGAAGCTCTTTTTGGAAAATCCAAAGAAAAGAGTGTCGAGTCTGACCGAGATGTTATAAAATCGTGGATGAGGATTTAGCATCTTCGTCACTCAGAATTAGCCTGATCTTAGCAATCCTTTGAAGATGAAAGACTGATATTCTGATATGTTTTTCAAAAGTTCGAGTCTCATCAAATTTAACACAAAGGTTTTTCTTCTTCTCTGACAAGAACAACACAGACATTAAGAGACCAAGAAACATTATTGACATAATAACACTAAATAATATCATATTTATTGCTTCATCTGATAAAAGGCATTTACTTTGTGATTTTAATTCCAAACCGATTTAATTTTCTTGAAAAACAATATCAATGTTTTCTCTTTGACTTACAGTTTGAATCCTGTAATATGATCAAAAGGAACATATTTCCAAACTGACAATAACAGTAAACAGGGCAAGAGACTGCAAATGAGAGTCAGTCTTGTTAGAGACTGGAATCAGGCCTTGTTTTAAAGTATCTCTGCCAAAATCTCCAACCTTCTGTGTTCACTGCTTACCAGACTTTGTCCAAGCCTCTGGTTGGTTTACATTCTTTTGTCCAAAGCTGTGATTTGTAACAGGGCAGCAGTGAGATGCCGTGGATCTGTTGCCATTTCTTTTATATAATGATCTTAAAGTTATCCTCCTGTCTACATTCATTTGGTTTTGTGTTTGGTTTAGGTTTGTTCCTTACCACTTTGTTTCATTCTCCCGCTTAATGAATAGAGTCAATGTTGAATAGATAAAGTTACTGACACTTTCTTTTTTTTGCTTCTTTTTCTGCTTTGCCATTTGATATGTTTGATTTTATGTTTATAAGAATTTATAAATATGTCATTGTGTCCGGTTTGGTAGAGAGGAAGTAAAAGTTGAATTAGTTTTGGTTTTCCACCTTAGTTTGTCCCTGTTAGTGAAGATATTTCGGATTGTGTTCAGATGTGACGTCTTCTTTGCATGAAAGAGTATTAACCAGCATTTGGGGATGGCCTGAAAGTGTTTATGAAGGTTTTCTTTTACTTTTATTTGTCCGAAATACCGCCAAGCCTTTATCTCTGACTCGTCACCTTTAAGCGGCTCTTTTTATAGTCACACAGTGGCTTATTACTAATTAACCTTACTAGTTGCAAAATGTTTCTCCCAGTATTAAATACGTTTCCAGTATTTTGTTGCATCATCCCAACTTTGTTTATTATGAGCTCATACTTCTTGGTGAAATAGTTAAATGATTTACACTCACCCTGTTGTACATTTGCAACATTTGTTTATGATCTTGCTTAACACAGCATCCCAACGGGCGCTCTCTCATCTTAAACAGCCTCTTGCTATAAACATCTTTTTGAAATATTGGTATATTTTGCTGCCACTAGCATTAAATGTTTAGAAATGACCCTCTAGGAGGATAGTATTATATGTTTTTAACCATGTTTATAAGACTATCTGCCTAACTTGAATTTCTAATAGCTGGATAATTTAAACAGTTTAATTTGATTTTTTTTGTTACTGCAAATGCTGAATTTACTTACACAGAGTTTAACAAAAAATATTTCTCTAAGCCTGCAAGTATCTGTATATATATATATATATATATTTTTTTTTTTTTAAATGAAACCTCCTTTTTTTTAAGCTCAGAAAACTACAAATTAGGTCCTGAAACTACAACTGAAATTGACAGAATTATGATGAGACATTTTCCCATTACACTGTTTTACTTAATCCCAAATCCCAATAGTGACATTTACACAGCATACTTACCCAACACATTCACGTCAGACGGGAAGCAGGATGAGAAAGGAAGATTTTCTTTACAGAAGAGAGAACTGAAAGGAATCAGTAACAATTATTCAAGTGAACAGGTAGTTCATGAATGAATCACTGTGCCGATCTTGATAAGTTGCTGGATCGTGTTAAATCGCAGAAACATGAAAACCTGCAGAGTTCCAAACCCCTCACCCAGACAGAAACATCTAAAAGAGGAAAGAAGAAAATGACAGTAACAAATGTTTCCTGAGTCCAAACATGGGATTTCTTTGTGTGACATTTGTGGTGTACAAACTGTACAGAGGCAGAAGCCAGAGGGTTTTCTAAAGAGATTTCCACTGAAATAATGCAAGAAAGAGATAAGATGAAGATTGGAAATGTATAAGCTGTTTTTATTTATTTCAGAATGAACTGAGACAGAAACATCAAGAAAGTATCAGATTTATTCAACTTCTTTTGCAAACATTTATTTAAAAAAAGAGTCTTGTTTATACAGTATTGAGTAATTCACAAGTTGTGCTTTAAATCATTATAGCTCCTACACACACCATTCCTAGCTGGGATTTAACTCATTCCTTTTGCCTTGTCACATTATAATAGTGATCATAAAGGGCTTTCACGTCAACCTCTATGCATACACAAGGCTCACTCCATATGAGTTAGATAAAGCTGAAGTTGTGAGAAGTATTTGGGCAATTCCACAGTTTGAGGACACAATTTAGTTTGACAAAGAATTTCTTTGTAACCAACATGGTTTTTAGTCAACCTCAAAACACCCTTTGAAACATAAGGAAATGTCAGAATGAACCTCTCAATGAATGTTTTTTGATCAGCAGGCTTCACAAAGAGTCAGTTCAGTCCCTGAAAAGGAAAACAAAACAAAGATTTACCAGCAGTCATCCTGACTCAGAATGACAACTCAAAGTGATGAATTGTGCAACATTACATCATTACTTGCACGTTTATCTCATGTGATGCAATGTTGTGAACTCCTGTCCTTCCTTCTGGGTTATGCTCTCCCATTTTCCTGCTAATCATTGAATATTCATGTTTCATTAAGTCATTCTAACTTCTTTACCTTTTTCTAAGCACTTCACATCTGTTGTCTTGGCATCTGATTACTCTGTCTTTTTCATGTTAAGCGGTTCCACCTGAGTGGAATAACCCAGTAAGTGGGTGGTCGTCCTAAGGATTAAAGGTCGGATTCTCTACATGCCAAAGGCAGCTGTGTCATATTAAACACATCTGTAAGCCGTATTTAGTCGATTTACTTTATATTTGTTATCCCCACACATAAAAGGTTGTTGCTCGCTGTAATATTTTTATATGTTTGCAAAAAATGAAGACTTGAATTTTAGCATTTTGAAAAAGTGGACATGTCCAATGACCCTATCCAGCCATTAATCCCTTTCTTTGCTTTTTAACTATTTCCAACTCTCTCTTCTAAGAAAACACAAAATGTCAAAGCTCAAATATCTACCAGTACTTATTGGAAACGACTTAATAATGAGTAAAATTGATCAATTACAAAGATTTAGATCCTATAACTATCTGTTTTGCATAAAGGAAAACATGAGACCACAATTTAAGTCCACTGACCACAGTGACCTCTGGATTCAACTGCTGACAAGGCAATATAATCTATTAGTTGCAAGACAAGGCTTTAGAAGAGCTCAGCCAATTAGCTGAGAAAGTAGCTGCACAGCAGACTAGTAAACCATCTGCAGCTGGGTTTACCAACTTTTAGCTTTTATTCTCCCAAATCTTCAGTCACAGAACTGAAAAAGTGTTCTGGCTCAGTTAGTTTCTCACATGGGAGCTTGTGATTTCTTTCACTCACCAGTGTGAATATTGCTCCTACTGTAGCCCTGAAGCCTGTAAAGCAAATATGCACCAGTGTGAAGAGAATGACCCTAATCCACAGATAAATAGAAAAAGATGAAGTAGAGTTAAATAATGATTACAATTTAGAATAATTATAAGTATAAATAGTATGCCGATTGAAGTGTATTAAAGGGGTGCAATAATCTGTAATAGTGCAACAGCAAAATATGGTAGCTGACATGTATTTAGTTATTACAGCATATTGTTGCAGATTTTTACAAAGGCCCAGAGCAAATGCTGCCATAATCCTTTTGTAGTTTTGTAATCTCAATGTTTACTCAGAAGAGCTTCCAACAGCATCAACTAGTGTTAAGCAGGACACTTTTAGGAGGCTGGAGGGCTCACAGTGGGAGAAAATATCAAATGTTTATCTCAAAGTGAATAGTGTTTTTTTTTGTTTTGGACATATTTACAGTTAGTGAGAGCTGCAAATAACTGCAGTTATGTATTGTGCAATGTTGGACAGATGCTAAGGGAATGTTCAGATTTTCAGGCACCAATGGAGCCGTTTGAGAAAGCAATTAATTCAATGCCTGGCCAAAATTAAAGAGTCTTCTCCTGGATTTAACTAAGCATGTACTTACAAGTGTTTTTTTTTTAGTAAATACTGTATGAGTTTTTTTTTTCTTCACAGGCAAAAGGTTATTTTGACCAAATTTTTTAAAGTCATTTATTTATCTGTACACACAATAAAAGTATGGATTTCCAGTTAAGAGCAAAGGGTTGCATACCCAGCACATTTTGCAGACAGAGCAGCATTATTCAAAAGGAAATAACTGAAGACATTTTTCTCTTCAGTTAATAGTTTCATGAATTTTCATTACAACAAAAAGAGGCAACCATTAAAAATGTCTAGATCTTATTGTTTGTCACAGTTTGATACACCTCTTAGACTCTTAATCAAAATCTTCAACTCTCTGATAAAAACCACCCAATAAGAAACAAAATTTACACTTACATACGACACAAATTCCTTTGATATCAGCAAAAAAACCAAACATCCCAGGAGATTAACGTTCTTGGGGTCCAGAGGAAGAAAGTACTGACATTTAAAAGTTTGACAGCAACTTGTAACAATAAAAAGGTTTGTCATTAAGCTGCATTCAACTTGTTTTTATGATTTGTTCATTTAATATGAAACCATTTCTGCTTATTGGACTGTGGTGGATCATGTCAGCTTTATGGAAATAAAGAGGAATGGGTAGGATAGGCCTGCAGAAGACTGAACATGGATCAGATTTACTGGCTCAAACGGTACCAGGCAAGATAACCAGATCAGACTTATGATGACAGAAAAAAGAACAAGGTGAGCTTGACAGCGTGAGAAAACTCAAGTTACAAAGTAGAAGTAACAAAGCAGAGCAGGATAAAAGGCCCAGACAGGAGATAATGAGGGCTGAAGAAAAAGAGCTTATCTCATTGATGTTGTATAGGCTTAATTTAGCAGTTCACATTTTTTACTTACTTAGAACAGGATTTTTTTTTTATTTTATCTGTATTAGGGTAGTCATTTGCTTCTCTAACTTGTTTGATGGCACAGTATTGCTCTCCAAGCTGAACATTTCTTCTGAGACGTGGAGAGACATTGCAGCTGAGTGTCTATCATGTGGACATGGGCAGAGATCCTCTGACCTTAGAGTGTTTTAGTCATGTTCAGACTGCAGGTCAAAGTGACCCAAATTGGATTTTTTCATCTGATTACAATTTTTTTAAATGCAACCCAAGCCATTAGAATATGTGGTTCCAAATCTGCCATGCAACTTTAATCTAAACATTAATCTCACCTACACATCACAAATGGACGTAAAAGGTTCTGGTCATCATTTGACAATGACTTATAAACTTATCTTTGAAGGTCCTCACATTACTTGTTTCTGCCCCCGCTCCACAAAATGCCAACATTTTTTTGTAATTGCCTTCTTAAAACAAGACTATTAATAATGTGCTTATACGTTCAGACAATACATTTACAAATACAAGATATGCTCTGCAGTTATCGATCATGTTGACTAACATGAAGAGGTCACTGTCGCATCATCCTATCTTCTACACATGCAGGACACATTAGATGTGCATAAAATTCACAGAGGAGATGATATACATGTCACATTTATTGGTAATGCAAGTAGACTCATCAAAAAACAAATTCAATTTCACCAAAAGATATCTGAAATTCCTCGCAGTTTTTATGTGGCCTTTATTACGTCAGGGTCTCATGTTGGAAATTTTTCGCCATGATTCTCAATTATTTGTCTTTTTTTTTTTTTTTTTAAATTGTAAATATTCTAAAAAATTGTATCCCACTTGGTGGCCAAAATTATTCTAGCAAACAAGATGGTGATAATGACTGACTGCTATCAAGTCTAAATGTGGATGTCCCTTCAAAATATTGGTCCAGATCCTTTCATGTCTGGTGAGTCGCATAAAACATTGAATCATTACTAGTTAAGTGATGATTAACTACTCGAACAAAGCCTACTATGCAATGTACTGATGTGCTTTGAGGGACTGGTAATACTTCCTGGCTTGTTAGACTCCTCACAAGAAAAACAAAGAAGCATGCGTTTTGGGTTAACCTTCTGATGGAGCCAAACAGATCACCTACGCATTTACAAATTTCCACCAAAAAACGGATGGAGGAAACTTAAAACTATAAGGGAAAGTTGCAGACTTTAATCAGGATGCTGGTATGATGTGGGGTTTGCTTTCACCAGCAAGCTATTCATGGTTATGAGCCTACATGTTATAACACAGGTTTATGCCTGCCCATAAACACAGCACCCATTTTAAACATGCATTGCCACTGAGTAGTCAACAAAAAAGAAAACAACTATATAGAAGGAAGAGAGGAGAGCAATTACAGGAGAGGAAACAGAGCAAGAGATAAAATGATTAAAAATAGGACTGGCTTCCACAGGCTGGAGAAAGCTCACCATATGGGTAGGATGTAAGGTGGAGGCAGTCAGTTGCTGAAAGGGGGCACATCACTCAGTAAAAAACAAATCACTTACATATACAAAGCTCATCATAAAAAAAAACCCTAGACAAAATGCAACAAGCAGTATAAGCAGAACTTCCCCGTCTGCTGCAGTCTTTAGGCCAGTGGTTGCTCCAGTACTTGTACTTTAGAACAAGACAAGACTGGTCCTTTCAGGCAGTGGCCCTAAAACAGGAATGCTGCCTTTCTCTTTAAGATGCTCAGATTCTGTTCATAGTTTTTATGCTGTTTCAAGCAACGGCTTTTATGTTTGTGTTGTCTTTTATGTCATTTTTCTCAGCTTTGTTTGTATTATTCTTCAGCATTCTTTTCTTTTGATAGAAAAACCTTTTTTTAACCTGTGAAAGGTGATATATTAGGTTACTTACCTAGTTTACAACTTAATACGTGCTTACTGCTTTCAGTAGGAATTTGAGGCTCAGCAGCAGCCAGGTGCAGGTAATGAAATACCCCTGATGGATTGATCATCAGCAAGTGTGACAACTTCTCTAACAGCAGAAGATCAGGAAGTTACAACTGCAGAAACGCTAAAAAGGATAGAAAAGAAAACCCAAAACACAAATACAATAATGTGAGACTGATAATTATTATGAGGGAAGAATTATTGCAAAAGATGTAAGTTAATAAACCACAGGGTGTGCATATACATACATGTGTCTAAGAGTGAATCGTGATAGAATTTTGAAACCTCTGACCAATTTATTTGATTTTTTTAATATTAAATCCCTAATGAGTAAAACCTTTGAACCCGAAAAGGGTCATATAACAGTAGACGTGGTCCATGTGAATTTCAAAGTCCAGCCATGGCTGCCTTTCCACAACTCTGTTAGCTCTTTCCTATCTTACTTAGCTTTTCTGGTGTAGCTCCATATCGGCTTGGGAACCATCATAACTTAAAGTAGGTTGTAATCATTTCACAATGATGAAAAGTTTTCCCCTGGGGGAAATGTCCTCTTGAGAAACAGGAGAATTTGACTAAAATGTCTCCGGACAGGTTGAATTCCTCGAGGCTTACTGAGAGGATCAGGAAAGGAGTGGTGGTGAGTTGCAAATGCTCAAAACTTGTCTGGATGTTTCTGGGGATAGTAAAAAAAAAAAAATCTGCATTTTGGATAAAGATCATATTTTTTCAACTATAAAATGACCTCAAATCCAGTTTTACAAGTTTGAGTCAGAATTGGATCCAGAACACAAAGGTGAGCATGACAAACAGCAACAGCAAAGATTAAGATGTGGTAGGATACCAACTGAGGTGGAAACATCTGCTACAAAGATCTAGAGAGGTAATGATGCTTAGACATGCCCTTATTGCCACAAGAGATTAAATCGCTAAGGGCCTCTGTGTACTGCATGTGACAAGTGTGGGGGTTAATAAGTGAAAAGTATGAGTGCTTTTTTCAGCAATCTGGGTTTTTGAGCTTTTGAAGACTTAGCAAATAGGACAAATACATCCATTAAACAAATATCTCCAAATAAAGCACAATTAGCTTCTTTAGCTTTAGCCAAAGCACTAAATATGCTTAAGGTTTGCTCATAAGGTTTACACTAAAATCTATTATTTTTACACCTCATACCAATTCAGGGTCGCAGGTAGACTATCCTATCCCATAGATTTTTGGGCTAGATGAGAGGCACACCTTGGACAGTCAAACAACCAGTCACACACACATTTACTCATTAGGACAATTTAGAATGACCAATCAACCAAACATGTATGTCTTTGGATGATGAGAGAAAGCCGGATCTATCATTTTACTTACTGATTAAGATTCAGATTTGATTCAATTTCATGATCTTTTGAGGTCATTTTTAATTAAAAAAGCACCATTTAGTAGATGTCTTTTTCCAGAGTTGACAGGGTTGTCTGCTTATACAGGCCATGTTAGTACAAAAGATGTATGCAACGTGTCAACAATAAAAACATTGAGCCTCAGCAAATCAGGTGAGGTTGCTGAAATAAAAACATCTTGTGGACGAGAGGTTGAGTTTTCTGGGTAAAATTAGTTTCTTTAGCAAGAAAATCTTTTTTGTTAGCAGTGCTGATGAGCAAAAAGGGTTTGATGCTCTTCTTATTTTTTATCTAGGGTTCAGATCGCAGTAAAAATCTAATTATTTACAAAAATTAAATACAACACATTCTTAGGATAATCTGTCTATCCTCCTAAATGTAAACTGTAATGTTTGCCAGGGAAGTTCTCTGTTAACCAAACACTTGGCATCAGTTAAAGACCCTTGATGTGCAGGATGTTTAACTCATGTGTTTGAATTGGAGGTGTAAGGCTCACATCTACAGAGGATAAGAGGAGGATAAGTTAAAGTATGAGGGAAACTGAAACACACTGTTTCAATGATGAATAAAAAGAGAGGATGAAGGGGAGAAAACAAATGTTGCTGCTTAGCTGGTAAGCTTGTCAGTTAAACAGCGGGTCCACTGACCCCATATAGACCTTTTACAGCTCAAAAAATGCTGCTAGTCAATGCTGAGCAAAGGGTTTAAATGCTTATGTCCATGCTTTATTCAGTTTTTGTTCTTAAATAAATGAGCTAAAATACACATGTCTGTGGTTTTCTGTCAAAATATGGTGCTGCATGCTCATTAATGTAGAAAAAACAACTTAAATGATCACAACAAATTGTTATAAATTCATGAGTGAAAAATTTCAGGCATCTGAATTCTTTCTCCACCTGCAGTAGTTTAAGTGGGTAGATAGTTATGAGCCAAAGCAACAAGTTTCACTCACTTTTTTGCCTTTCACATTGCATCTGCACACACTGCCCATACTGGTTTTAGTAGGTACATAAAAAGAACGCCTACCAGCAATACTATTAAGAACTGGAGAAGAATGTCAGAAAGTTAGATTTAATTTTAGCGTCTCTGAGTTTGCAGAAAACTTACTTTGCATCTCTGATGTCAGAACTGAAGTTGAATGGGATGGATCTGATTGCAAAGTTTGTGCTTGCCTGCCCACTTTTTGCACAAATTCTCAACATCAACACTGACACACATGCTCAAAAACAACACATAATTTATGCACAGACACCCACAACTGGAAGCAGTAGAACAGTAAACATGCAAGCATGTGAATATATAAAGATGAGAATGAGTGTGATTACTGTAGCCCTGCAAACATCTGGAAGGAAAAAAAACAGTCAACTGTCACTGCTTTTGTACATTCAAAACTGCTGAAACAGATGAGTAAAGGACTGTTACAGTACTTTCCCCAAAGATTTTGTTGTTGTGAAGTAGACTGAGGACACGTGTTTCAGTACCATATGTTAGCTTTTTAGTACATTTTGTCTGATTATTTATTCATGTGGGATTACCCAGAAACAAGAGGAACCCAACAAAGGCAAAAAAAGAGAAAAGAAATAGAAACAAGAAAACAAACAAACCAAACCAAAAGAAGATTTTAATATGGTTATTTCTAAAGTGTTGTGCAGATTCTACCTTTAGTGAACCGAAGAAACCTTCAGCATCCAGTTAGTCACTTATTGCATGAAGAGATGATGGGTGTGCTTTCCCTTTTCTCTTTTTTATTAAATAGATCACTAGAGAAAAAGGTAGAATTGCTCTAAAATGATGCAAGCGGCAAACAAAACATCTGGTTTTGTTTCATTTAACCTTTAGGATTATTTCTTAAATTACATTTCTATTTTATAAGTTTGATTATGTTGGGAAGGTTTTGGCGGCTTTGTATCTCCATGCAAAGTGGATAGTAGCATAACAATGCTTGATAATTACAATTTCTTGAAATTAATTCATATTTGTAATTTGTTTGCATTTGTTATGTTAATTTAAAGAATATATGCTAAATAGACACTTCAGGGCAAAGATGGAGCTAGAGAGGCCCCCTCTGAAATTTGACTGGCCCCTCCAGATGGCACTTTAGATGATTGAGTTACTGGGGGAGGAGTAAAAAAACATGTGTTCTGACCTGCATGGATTGTCAGCATCACTACACCAGTGTGAAGTAAAAAGGCTTACAGATTGGTCATTTAAAAAAAAGACATGTGACTGCACATTTCTACAGGTGTTTTTGTCTCTGTGCAAATACAATTACTAAAGTTATGTAACCTGATTTTAACTAAAGCTATGGAGTACCAGTCAAAAGTTTGGACACACCTTACCTTTAACTTGTTGGCTGCCACAGACGTCTTTTTAAATCAAAACATTTAGCCAAAGACGTTAAAAGACAACTTTTGTCAATGCAAAGCCAACCTGGCAGGGTGTGTGCGTCAAACAACAACTGTGTGCTTGGATTACTCTACAAGATTGCAACCACTGTACACCCACTGTGTTGTGAATGTGCGCACCCCAACGACTCTGACACATGACCAAATTAGCCCTCCATATTTGTAGGCCTAGAAGTCATTATTATGGGTTCTAAAAGATGAGACAAATGCTAGTATAAAGGTCTCTGCTTTAACTGTTGCTGACAGCCAATGAGTTAACTGGTACTACGCAGTATATGAAAGCATTAAAATGATTTCAAGATGACATGAAAACAACATGTCATGGCAAATTTATTGGCATGTATAATTTGGTACAAGTCAACTCAGCCCTCCCACTGCCGGCGCTGAGACGATGTGACATGCATACTTTATATAATCATAACATCAAGTAATGTAATATATTTTAACAGTTCAAAAAGCACCAGGAAGCAGAAAAATGGACCTCCTCACCCATATAGTTGTCATCACGGTAGAACACAGGACCCCTGCGTTATGTCCATTCAATCACAGGCAAGATTCAGACGGTCATCACAAATTTGTAGCAAGAGCGTCAGTGCCGTAACTCCTGAAGTATTAGTGCAGATAAATAGTTTGGTAGGTGTTCACAAGAGGGTTAACCTAAATTTTTATACCGGAGTTGTCAATAGACAATAAAGCTACTATAAGGGTACATCAGTGTCCGTGTCACTTATTACTGACAAAGTCAGAGCTTCCTGAGGTAGTTTAATTTAAACCACTGGGCTGCTAGTTGACTTTAAAGTAGCTAAAGCATGAAACACATCATGTAACTTAAGTCTGATTTTGTATCAGAAGATTTAAGACTTAGGAAGAAGTGAGACATTTTACTTATTTTTTATAAGAATAAGAATACCAGTCTCAGTATCTGCAGCCCAACAGCTCCCAGCATGAAGCTAGAAGCATGTTCTGTCATCACCATTGGAGATCAATCTATAACAGCAAGAGGGAGGAAGCCTCTAATCCCCCTACTACCACACCAAGTTATGCTCGTTGCACCCCTAAACACCCAACTTAGATTTCTATCTATCTTTTTTTATATAGTAAATATGTCCTCTATGTGATCTAAAGTATTAATATAAAGATGTTTTATGCCTTATGTTCCTTTTAATGGGACTGTATCAGGTGTGTGTTAGCAAGAGGAACACAATCATTTTTTCTTCTCTGATAAATTCTTGCACACCATCTTGGCTGTATCATGTATGAAAGTCCAGCTCCGCCACTTCTGCTGGGTTTACTGCGGTGGCAGTTTTTGTTTGGTCTAGTCATCTGACCCTCAAGCTTGTAGCTTGATCTGCAGTGAATGAAGATGGCCCCTCATGTCACCCTAACCTCTTTTGAATTTCTTCCTGACTGAAAGCTTCTGTAACCCAAGAGCAAAATGCGTTCTGACTCAGATAACCTGTCGGCATCAGATTTTCTGTGAAACAAACCAGGATGTTTCATCACAGGCAGCAACGGCTTACTAAAGTCCTTTTACTCATCAATGGAGATGGAGGTAAACGAAGACTGCATGCAAATGCTGGATACATTTTATTTATGCATTTTATTCCGTCAAGAATTACAACAATAATGGTTTACAGGAAAAGACTTTAGATTTGCTTAAAAAAGAAAGTCGATCAACCAAACATGCATGCATGCAAACATGCAACCGATTCATCCGCTTTCCCACTTTAAACCACCAAAGATAATGTATACAACTCAACCTTTGATACCAGACTTAGCCTTTGTTGCAGCACCGACATTATTGGAGTAGCATGAAAATGAAAGTAGCTGCTTGGCTTTTTCTTTTTTTTTTTTTTGGGGGGGGGGGTCATCTGAAGAAAAGTATGTTTAATGTGTCAATAGTCAGATGTAAACAACACAAGGTCACTTCTTGCAATAAAGCAAGCCAAAGAAGGATTCTTTTTTTTTTTAATTTTATGGAAGACATTAGCTTTTAAATGCCAAATATTGATTACTATCCTGTAAATATTACATTACTTTATAAACTAGATTAAAAAAAAAACAAAAAACTAAAAGTTGACGAATAATTATGTAGTTATTCAAGATCAATAAATAAATTCATATCCTTTGATGAAAAACAAGTATTACATTTTGTATAGACATTAAATTACAGTTAATTAAATTGATGTAACGTGTATTTTACTAGCAAAAACCCCAATTAGCTCTTTCTGTTTTGGAGAAACAATTCTATATAGATCTGCTTATTAAATAGCAAGTTTCTTCTATTTAAACTATCGACACAAAAGACATCACGTGTGAGGCGTATTTGGTTACATACAAAAAAATTGCAGTGGTATTATGTAGAAATTTTCAGATGGTTACTTAAAGTCTTGTTTTATGCTCTATAAAATCACATTTTTATGTTAGTATTCAGAAAACAACAAAGCAGTTGTTTGTTGATGTAATTTTTGACACACAAATGACAATAATGCTATAAACACAGTTAATGTAATCGGGTGTTAATTTAAAGCATAAAGTAAGTCATAGATGAATGAAGCGATTGAAACAAATGACTGAAAACCCTTCATCATGTAAAGCAATCTACAATATAACACATTAACCATGTTTTTTTGGGGGTGTCTTTAACACACTGCATATACACTGAAACTGTAAGGGTGGATTGTTGCAAATATGGGGTCAACATGGTGATCAAAAGTATATATGTCTATATTGGTAAGAACTTTTTCCTCATTTGAGGAGTTTGGAGAAAAAAAGCAAATGATCAAGGGTGAGAAAATATTTTTTTATTTAACACTTTAGTGTGTGTGTTTGTGTGTTTCTGGTTGTTTGTCTGCTTGTTAGTCTTTGTTAGTCTCCCAGTGTTGCTCCGGGATGAACTGGCGACCTGTCCAGGGTGTACCCTGCCTCTCGCATACTGATTGCTGGGATCTGGCTCCAGCTACCAGCTACCCATGACCATGAATTGGATGAAGCACTATAAATAATAGATTGATTTCAGTTTTTATGATGAAAAATGAATGATATTTTTGTTTAAAAAATATGCCTGTATACTAGTGGATTTGAAGTAACCCTCACAAAATTGATAAGTGTACCTATAACAAACACTCTACTACAACTGTTATATTAACTAAATACATTTTTGAAGCCAATGTTACCTTTGTAATGGAAACGCCTAATCAATATGATGCCAGGTTGTTTCTATATATGCATGTATGTATTATGTATGTACATATGTACATATGTATGCATGTAGGTATGTATGTATGTATGTTTGTACATATGTGCGTATGTATGTATGTATGTATGTATGTATGTACATATGTATGTATGTATGTATGTATGTATGTTGGTAAGTTGGTATATTTGCTCTGACATTTCAACTTAACCATGTATGTTTTTACAGCTGACCCTTACAATCGTAACAGGCAGTTAAAACCGGTTGGATGGGGCTTGAGCCGAATTGAACTTTGACACTTTTATGTTGTGAACATAGAATAGCTGTGGGTAGCTATGCACCGCTTCTTTTTTGTGACAGATGTAGGAACATTTAAGGAACTATACCTTGTTTTATTTGAATCTTCTTAAAGAAAAATGCCTTAAAGGCAGTCTATAATGTGGTAAAACAGATAATTTTATTTCAAATAAAAAGACTCATTGATTGTGCATATATGCAAGTCCAGACCTTTTTAGCAGGTGGAAGCTGCTAATGCTAACTCTTCTGAGACATTTTTTTCAGTTTTCTATCTGACGTAATCTGAGTCGAAATAATAGACATTTCTATTCAATGCACTGATACAATGCACTATTGTAGGATCTCTCAGTCTACACTTAAGAAGACCTTTTATGTGGTTATGATAGACTGTGTCAAACAAAAATCCTAAAATACTAGTATTTCTCCAACCTAGGTTTTATTTCCCAGGCTCTCTGTCCGACAAAACAGAGCCTTTATATGCCATTTGACTCTTCCTGTATACTGATTACAAACCACCTGTATCGCTTAGGATGAAGTGACGAGGGGGGTGTTGTAGTAGGATTAATGGGTTAGTAAGGTGAATTGAGATTAACGTCTTTTCAGCGTCACTAAGGTGGCTTTGTCTTTTAACCTGGCCTATACTGAACACAAAACCTGCTCCCAAAAGGGTTGCAAGAAGAGTCACATCCTTTTACGCAGTTGTGTCAACAACAATGTTCCATTTGAGCATATTGTCACTTGAAGGAGTGTGTTTCATAAGCAGTGAGCAAAGTGCCCCATTGCTACAGTAACTGTCCTGCAGTCAGCTGAATAAGTTTATTTAATATTTTTGTACTTATGGCTCTGAATTTCTGCCATATTTGTTTTACACTTGTTGCAAACTTGACCCCAAAGATCCCACATTGAGCTACACCATTTGCTTGTGGAATTTACACCTCTAAGATAAAGGCTCCACATCAGAGGAGCCCTCACCTAAGCAAACACTGTGGAGTTTATCTGACTACAAGGACCTTCTTTCTTATCCCAAAACTCCCTCACAAGCCATCTTTGTCCCAAGTCGTCCCCTGCCTGATCGCCGTGACCACACCATCAATCCAGCCTGCTGACGAACCTCTAGTGATGGACTTCTCCACCGGACCCTTTTGAGCGCCAGAACAGATAACCCACCATTTTGAGCGTCCACACCACAGATCCAAGCCCAGTCCAGTCCACAGGTCGTAACCTCAACAGGATCATCGGTTCTGAAAGAACCCCTGCTGACAAACCTGGATCCCACTCATTGGTGATGGTTGGCGAGTCTTAACCCTTCCTCCACAGGCCTTAGTCATTCCCTCATCCTTTTGTTTATTAATGCATTAATGCAACATTAATTAGTAAATCTCAGTTTACTTATTTCATGTTTAATCAGTCACACACTGGCATCTCCTTAAGAAATCCCAATTCATCAGAACATTTTCACAGTTTTGGTTTGTTTGTTTGTCTTATTTGTTTTTATGTTTTTCTTATTTTCTTTACTTTATTTACCTTATTTCATTTCATGTTAACATAGATTAGATAAATAAATATTCAATTTATTTACTTGGTTGTTGTCTGTGATTTCCTTTGGGTCATGATCTAGGTCAGGGGTGGACAACCCGCGGCTCCCAAGCCGCATGCAGCTCTTTGTCCGGTTTCATGTGGCTCTTATGTTTATGTTTTTTTTTTTTTCTATTTTTACATCCAAGTCCCTAAATATTATTGACGCAAATGATGTAGCCTACGTAGAGCGTGGACTCCAAGGCAACTGGGTTTGTTTTTGGGGGGGAAACCCTGTTACTCTGCCCTTAAGTAGCCTAGCTACTAGGCTTAGCGAGTTTGCGCTCAAAATGGCAGGAAAAAAATGCACAGTAAAACGAAAATATGAAGATGAACACAGGACTTTTCTGACTGAATGGGAGAGCTTGTTTTTTT
>JBAMIG010000016.1:13464625-13475779 GCA_037177335.1 Kiunga ballochi | reverse complement strand
GGTTTCCTTTTAAGCCTTAGCTTAACCCCATAAGCTAGAAGTTAAAAGGTGGTGCTCCGAGGTAAATATTATTAATGCTAATATTTCATATTAATATTAATTTATGACACTATAACGCTACACACTAATTACTTTGCAGCTGGTTTATCTGAATTAATCACAGAGGTATTACTTTGATTGAAAAACAAAAAATAAATAGAGTAAACTAATGAATGAAATTAAATAGTGGAATTCATGATTACAGCAACAGACACTGTAAATTATCCAGTAATGAGTCAGAAACTGATATTTCTTTACATTATCTATTGGATGTATGTGTATTATATGAAATTAATCTTTGAATCCTTTTATTTTATCACAGAAGCTTCCTGTCTTATGAATAAATAAAAAATGCGTGTGAAACTACAGCAGGGATCAGAAAAAATATGTTGAAATTTACCAGAGTTAGTTATTCTTTGTGAATCTCAGTAAGTTTTCACACATTCTAGCCTTTTTTTTCTGTGTTTTCTTTGAAGCTTTAGCCCGTTGTTGTTTTCACAGCTGATATGTGGCAAACAGATGTTCTATTTAACAGCAATGACTCACTTACCTGGCCATCAGAGGTGCAGGAAGCGAGAGATAGATCCTACTCTCTTGTTCTTTTATGGAAGAGTGAAAGAGAGCGAAACAGGATCGGGTAATGAATCCTCAGATTTATGTAAATGGATTATGGAGGTTTCACAGCTAGTGCTAAAAAAGGGCAATCCTATTAAAAACAGCCTTCAATGCAAACCAGCTGTTATAAAAAAAATCTTGTGTGATTCCTATTTTATCAGCTGGTATTCAGCTCTTCAATCAGTTTTATGTTGCTTGGAAAATATTGACATGAGACAAAATGAGACAGAAAATGTTTACTCTGAGAGACAACTTCTTATCTTAATTTTTTTCCCTTTTTGCAATATGACCAATATATGATGATAGCCTCAAAGGTTCATTAAAGCATGGTGGAAAAGAGGAGTGCAGGGATGGATATAGAAGAGTGATAACTGGTGAGTCACAGTGCTACTGCTGTTATTTATTTGCAAAGTAAATAAGCAATAGGAGAATTTTTGATAAGAAAATAAATCTAAAAATAGAAATGAATTGGTAAACTAGTATTTTACTGAGGCTTTAAAGGGGCACTAAAAACTGAAAGTTCTCTGTAACTATGGCAGTGCAATCATTATAAAACATGCTTTAAATTAAATCCTTGTGAGGAATTGAATCATTCTAAAATCACACACTGAAAGGACAGAAAAATCCCTGAATCTGATTCTATGTAACTCAGTGAGAAGCTGTTCTGTAGCAATGATGAAAGAACAAAAAACTCAAACATGAACATTTTTATGATGCTCCATGTTTATTCTGTTGAACGCAATTTTTTTTAGCTATTTTAGAGCCGTTTGCATCTTTCATCCCGGCTCATTTTTCTAACAGGAAAGCTGTCACCATGGTTACATGCTGTGTTGTGACCTTTGGAGGTCAACCTGTAATGTGCTAAGTGGTGCTATATACTTAGCACTGATAGCTTACTGCGTGGCTGTGTTCTTACTAAAGGAACATGCCCACAAGCACAGGCTTGCTAACACACCTGAAATGCTTCACACATGCATAAACCAGGCAGGCATCTGCCTTGTTTTAGCAGTAATAATAAACCTAGTCAGTTTATGCTACATATCGTATTGCTAAGAAATGCTTAGAAATCAAGTGAAATAACAAGTGGGATGTTGATTGAATTTGTGAAAGATGCTGAAAAACTTTTTTTTAAAAACTAAGAAAAAAATACAAAATGACAAAACAAACTACATTCTACCAGAACTGCTTATCACTCTTTGAATCTTAGATCTCCACAGACAAGTGTTTCCCAATCCTGGTCCTCAAGTACTAACGTCCTGAATGTCTTAGATGTGTTCCCACTCCATTCATCCATAGATGGATGGGGATGGGTGGGGGTTGTAGGTCAGCTGAGTGACAGAATCTTCCACATGTCCTTTGTCTCCTCCAGGGCATCCAACCGTAGGAACATCCCTCTGACCTTTGGGTAGAGGTGGTCATCTTAGCAAGATGACTTTTCTGTGAGCAATTTCACCCCGTACATTCAGACGCACCAATCCGCCTGTTGATCTCATACTACATCCTTCCCACCGTTTTCCGGCTGAGAACCATGGTCTCAGATGTAAAGGTGCTGATTCTCAACCCAGCTGCTTCACACTTGGCTGCAAATTTCTTGAGGGAGAGCTGTAGATCACCTCTATATGAAGCAAACAGAAGCACATCATATGCAAAAAGCAAAAACCCAATTCTAAGGATCCATTATACTTCGGCAGCAGCTAGAAATTTTGTCTATCAAAGTTATAATAATAATTGGTGATATAAATAATATAAATAATTCTAACGGGTAGCCAAGGAGTGAACCCACAAGCAGCACAACAGCGGAAATCCAAGCCACAACGGACCAGGAACAGAAGAGGGGCAGGCAAGCTCGTAATCCAAAAACAGAAGGCTGGTGGGGAATCCGGGGCTGAGACGTAGGGCTGGTGTCAGAGGCAAACTGGGTCAGAACCAAATAAGCGATCCGGGAATACGCTGGAGAGTCAGGCATGGGCAAAGACAATCTGGCAAAAACTGAATGGGATGAAGCTGACTATATACTGGCTTGATTAGAGATGCATTTACACACAGGATAAAGCATGGATTAAGCCTAAACACACTCACACAGCAAGTATCTGTGGATGGTACCATCAGAAACCTCTATGTCTTTATGTCTCGGGTAAATTTACATCAATCTATCACTAAGCGCTCCATATCCGTCTCTAGTATCAGCCAGAATGTGTCGTATTTATATAAAATGTATAAACCGAAATAAACCCACAGTTCCCAGTTACATTATGTTTTTGTTTTTTTTTGTATTTTTGAATCCCCAGCACAAAGAAACAGAAACTCAGAACATACGTTAACAGCTGCTATAGACCGAGCTGCAGGTTAGCTTAGCAACGGGTCACAATCACGATAAATAATCCACTCAGCCGCTTCCTGTGGGAAAACTAAAGATTTTAACCGTTTGAAAATTGTTAATGTATTAGTATAGATTTAATATTTAATTCTTTTTTAAATGACCGTGGAAGAAGCAGCATAATATCCTTCCATGTGTCCATTTGAAGTAATTAACAGACTTCATAAAGGCAACCGCAGCTCCATGTTGTCCAATAATTTCTGATTATGCATACCTCATTGGGCTTTTTTCCTTACATAAATATTTTGATATAAAGTGTTGACCGTATTAATCTGCTGGTAGTGCTGGTTCCCATTTCTCTCACAGCAGCAATCCACTTATCTTGCCATGTGACACCGGGGGTCTGTAGAATGACGGGTCGTTCTTTTGGCGCTGCCTGTTTGGCTGCTACGCCTTTGACCAGGAGAAATATTCCACACTTTAAAATATGTCCTATTTGAACTGGTCTGAGACTGGACTACTTGCTGGACGGCCTGGACGTCAGCTGCGCATCCTCCATTGGCAAATCTAAAATTCTTTTCTCACAAGATTATTATACCTTCTATTCTATTCTACAGGCATTTAGCAGATGCTTCTATCCAAAGCAACGTACATCAGAGAATAAAACAACACAAGCATGAAACCAAACAACAGGGAACAGCATAGATAAAAGCCAGACAGCTGCAAGTCTGGTTGGACACAACTATTGTCCTGTAGGACACATGTGTTTTCCTGAAGTGCTAGTTTTAAATTTTTTTTGTAAATTTTTTTCCCATTCGTCACCCAATATCTTTAGTAAAGAGCTGGATACAGTAGATCTAGGTCAGATGGAAGAGTTAAACTAAGTGTCGAAATGCACTTTGTACAACTGAGTCTTTAGTTTGTTCTTAAAAGTAGACAAGGACTCTGCAGACCTGACAGAGTTTGGCAGTTCGTTCCACCACTGAGGAACAACAGAGGAGAAGAGTCTAGCTAGTGATTTAGCCCCACCTATTGGTGGTAAAGCAAGGCGTCTTTCATTTGTTGAGCGTAGCTGTCGGAAGGGAGTGTAGCTCTGGATTAGAGAGTCAAAGTAGACAGGAGCTGTGTGAGTTAGTGTTTTGTGGGCCAGAAGCAAAGCTTTAAATTTGATTCGTACTGCAACTGGAAGCCAATGGAGCTTGATTAGCAGCGGAGTGACATGAGCTCTTTTAGCTGATAAAAACCAAACATGCTGCTGCGTTCTGAATAATCTGCAGATGTTTTACGGAGCACGCTGACAGGCCTGCCAGTAAGGAGATGCAGTAGTCAATGCGTGAGATGACTAAGCCCTGGGCCAAAAGCTGTGTGGTGTGTTCTGTCAGGAAGGGTCTGATCCTCCTACGGGACACTGAGGACACATGGACTTTAAAGGTCAACTGGTCGTCCATCATGATGCCAAGATTCCGGGCAGCAGACGTAGGCACCAGTGTGATAGAGTCAAAGTTCACCGTCATTAGTGGAGGTAAGGAAGGTTTGGCTGGACAGACTATAAACTCAGTTTTGAAAAGATATAGTTGAAGGTGGTGAGCCATCATCCATGCAGAAATATCAGTAAGACGTGCTGATATTCTCATTGAGAGGGTTGTATCATCAGATGGGAAAGAGAGGAAAAGCTTAGTGTCATCAGCGTAGCAGTGGTAGGAGAAGCCATTAGAGCATATTACTGCACCAAGTAAGAAGGTGTTGAATGAAAAAAAGAAGAGCACATATCCCTGAGGCACCCCTGTTTTCAGCATCAGGGAACGTGACACTTCTCCTCACTATGGATAGATCTGTCGGAGATGTAGGACATGAACCATGAGAGAGCGGATCCTGAGATGCCAAGCTCAGAGAGTGTGGAGAGAAGAATTTGGTGATTGACTATGTCAAAAGCAGCGGACAGGTCCAGTAGGATAAGGACTGAGGATTGACCAGTAGATCTGGCAAGCTGTGGAGAATCAGTAACATTTAGTAGAGCAGTTTCAGCCAGACTGATATGGATCAAACACTTTGTTGTCACGAAGGAACTGCAAGACCTGGCTGAAGACAGCACACTCTAGTATCTTAGACATGAAGGGAGCAAGTGAGACCGGCAAATAGTTTTCAACCTGGGCTCGGTTGAGTGTGGGTTTCTTTAGTAGCAGGATGACCCGAGCTTCTTTGAAAATAGTCGGAAATACACCACATTTGAGAGATGTGTTGATCATATGGGTTAGCGCAACTTTGATTGTGGGCAGAATGCTCTGCAAGATGTCCGTAGGGACAGTGTAGATTTGTTCGTAATAATCAGTCCCCTTTAGTTGTATGTCAGACTATTCATTAGCTGTCACCATGAACACGTGTGTACAGACCGCATTCTGCATAGCAGCGAGCCACCACAGAACAAGAAGAACCGTAAAGTCATAGCACAACCTATCGGAAACTTCAAGTAACAGCAGCAACAGCAAACAGCAACAATAAGAGTGTTATCTACAGACAGGGTCAAGAGGACAGGTAGTGGGTTTTGAGCTCAATAGTATTTTGAGACATTATCCTCATTTAGAGGGCAGAAAGAGCTAAGAGAGGCATCATTAAATATTAGTAGAGATCATCACGACGAGCGAATAATAACACTTAATTAAAACGCAGACAGCAAGTTTATCCATTAAACAAAGGAAAATGTTACACAATGTCCATTTAAACAAGAAAGCAAATACTTTGAATTAAATCAGCACACCAAAGTAAAATCCCCCTCAGCTGGTGGATTTTAAGGCAACCACTGTTGTGGATCACTGTAACTTTAGTTTGAACACAGCTCATCACAGCATCACTTTATTTGACCTTAAAGGAACATCCTGTTGCGCTCTGTGTATTTACGTGGGATGTGTGTTTTAGAGTCTATGGAAAAGTGTAAATAAAATGTTTAAAATTATTTAAATAATGCATCTAATATGACTGTAATGAATGAAGTGTTAAAATAGTGACACTAGGTCTTGTTTAATGTGATAATGCATAGCGGGTAGTAGAATAAATATTGGTTTCCAGTTGATCTGACTGCTATTTAATAAATCCTTGAATTTAGCAGGATAACTTCACAGAATAAATCTCCATGGTAGCTTATGCCATAACACATCTCACTTCCCACTATCCTGTTTTTGAGCACCGGGATTGTAGATTAGTCGATGCACAATGACAAGATGTCCTGACTTATTCCCTTATCTTGGTTTGTGCAACAGGCCCGAGGAATGTGTGACGTTTCCAGTTTGTTTATCTAGAATGAGCACAGCATGGTGGGTAACATTGTATCCATTGGGATAAATGGGCAGTGATGCTATTGTTGTTCATGAACAACACTGATCTTAAACATACTGCCAACACAGTCTCTGAGAAATGTAAAGAGAGCAGAGGTCTGTTCCTGTTCTTTACAGTGACAAATAGTTTCCTTGTTATTGGGTTATAGAGTATAGAAACAAATAAAAAAGTATAGACAACATAAGACACTGGTTCAAATCAAGGTGTGGGAAATACCACATAAAAACAAACATAGACCTCATCTTCACAAATGTGGCTACGTATTTTTTTTCTTCTTTTTTCTTTTTAACAAGACACTAAAGAACTTGATACACAAGCAAATTAATTCCCTTTTCAAATAATTACCTTGAAGAACAAAGACACTTTCCTTGCGTACCCTTTGTTTAGAAATCTCTTCTCTTTCCCCGACATTTTATCTCAAGCTGTTCCTTCTCTTAGATCATTTTTGTTGTTGAAAAGTCATCCAAAAACAGGCGTTTCATTACCTGGCGAATTACCACACTAATGAGAGGCTTGTTTTTCTAGCAGGAGTAATTAAATGTGTCATTTAGCATCAATTAGGACCATGGTTTCTTAATGTAGTATTAGGATGCAGACAGAAAGAATGTTCCCATGCCTACTCCAGGTTGGACACAGCTATTATAAAAGATCTTTTACACAATTTTCTCCAGCATTGAGGGACGAGGGCTTCTAGTTAAGAGATAGGAATACAGAAAAAATTACAGGGAAGTAGATTTTAGATATCATGCTAAATAGTATTAAATAAATACTAAAGGTATCATCCAGTTTATAAAGGTTAGTCATATAGTATATGAAAACCTAATTCTTCATAGCAAGTGAATTTAAATTGAAGGCTTGCAGTCAGAAATAAAATGATTAAACTTCTATTGAAAACTATTTACATCAATATTACAAAGGCCATAATCTCCATATTTGGGTTTTTATCAGGAAAGGTTTTTTTTTTCTTTTTTGCTGAATATGCAATAAACTATAGGAGCTATTGTATCTTGGTCTTGATGTACATTAATGCTAAACATTATAAAGAGAATTTGTGATATATTTGTGAATGTGTGATTGTCAAATTTTATTCAGGTACACATAAAAAGCAACTACAAGGAGCAATTAAATCGACAAAAAGTCAATAGCCTTTGCAAAAAAATCTGTTTATGTTTCGTAGCAGTAGCTATGTTGAATAAATCATTGTTTGTGTTTGGAAAAGGGGGAAAATGTAACCCTTTAAGGCCTAATGTATTATATTTGATACATACTGTTTACCACATTATGTTATAAACTTTACTAAAAGCTCGTTGTTCACCATATGATACTGGTTTTCTGAGTATCAGAAAGCAGAAGTCATTTCTACATGGTAATAAATAGTAAACAAGCAGAAAAGCTAATAGTTTTTTTTTTTCAGATTTTGTCCAAGGGTCAAATAAATTTTAAATAAATTTCTTCCCAATTCTTCTTACTTCAGGCGTTTAAACACTAAAATTTAACTGAATATTGTCGCTGATTGTACAAAAATGTTTCCTGTGACGGCATTCTCCTTCTGAGGCCTGCAATGATGTGTGGACATCTCTGGAGTCGAGCCCTTTGAAAGAATGCTGCTCCAGTTTATCCTGTCTTCAACTGAGAGTGCCCAAAGGAGCGCAAGCTGGTTCTACAGCAATGGCCCACCCCACCGCCTGCACACTATCGTGCTCCTGATGCTGTGGTTAGTCTAAAGGCTTATGGGTGTTACTACACTACCAGGTGGACATGCACAGATGTGAGGCTGAGGTGTGAAGACACAAGGCCAACAGGAGGCAGAGGCAGACTAATGATGGTTGAAGAGATTTATTAAGGAACTGAGCACATAAGACTGAAAGAGACCCAACTTATACAACTAATGAACTGTGAGGATAAAACAGAAACCAGGAGTATAAATACACAGAACAGAACAAGGCACAGGTGGGATGAGTGAACTAAATGAAACCAGGTGAAACCAATAAACGGGAAACAAAGCCAGATGGAAACAGGATGAAAACTGGAAACGTATCAAAATAAAACAGAAAGTTCAGAAGACTCAAACACAAACCCTGACAATGGAGGAGGGAGACAGTACACGGACCTGAGAAACAATGATGATAAATCTTTTCTAGAATAGTCCTTAGAGCTCTTAGAAAGTGTATACATTAGTAAATATGTCATAGTTTCTTACTTTCGGTTTCTTTTTTAGATATGTAATTGCTTTGCTGTAAAAATAATTGATGGAAAGAGCGAGCATTTAATTTTTTTAATAATTATGTTTTATGTTTAATTCACATTAAGATGTCTATTTTAGTGACTTCTTGTGCCAAAGTGGCACATTACAAACAAATAAAACTCCCTGACTGACGTTTTAAAAAAGGGAATAAATTAGCCACTATAAACATAAATAAGTCACTCATAGACCAAAATTATAAAGGTTTTTTTTTAATTGTTCCTTAAATTGTCCACATGATAACTTACTTTATTTTTGCCATGCTTGGTGATTTGTTCATATTCAGCAATTCTTTTTCAGTCTTAGTTCTCTAATGTGCTCCATAGTAAGGTCATGTGCTGGTAACAAGCTTAAGCAAACAAGTTTGTTAAAATTACCTTATGATGGAGCCTATTGCTTTAGCAAAACTGAGGTAAAAATAAAAGCAAGTGTATTCTCTGCTTAAAGTTCACACTCCCTGGTCAAAGTGGCATTATACTTTTTTCCCCAACTTTCCGTTCATCGCATCAAATTTAAACAAGAAGCATAAACAAACATAGAAAGTGAGCATTGCTACAGCCCAGGGCAGGGGTAGGCAACTGTGGTCCCAAACAGCCGCACTCCTGCAAGTGTTGTGAATGTCCATGCTGCATCACATCTGACACAAATCAATGGGTCATTAGCAGACTATGCAGAGTTTGATGTCAAGCTCTGCACAAGCCTGCTAATTCAGTCTGATGACTTACAGTCTGTCGTAAGACAAGGAAAACATAAATACTTAATAACACATTTGTCAGTCAAGTATTTTAGTTTCACATTTGGCTGCCTGCACATTGTTTTCTGTGGGCAACATGCTAGCATTAGCATTCACCTGCTTACTGCATGCTGTCAAACTGAAATCATGTGAACATCGAATTATTGAGCACTGCTAATATCAGTCTGACAAACTGTGTGTCGGTGTGTGTGTGTGTGTGTGTGTATGGGGGGGGGGAGCACTCATGACCCATGCTTTTTAATGAAAAAGATGATGCATGCATCACAGTATCTGTTACATTGATCAGTAAAGGTCACACATGTTTAATTTAGAGCTGTCTATGTATGTCAATTTGTGACATAACATGTTTTCTTTAATGACAAACATCCTTCACTATCTGTAGATATTAAATTTACTCATAAAAAAAGCAATAACAACACAGTTATTATCTTGTTTTTCTGTGCTTTTCTGCTAATGGTTCCCCTGTCATAATGCTCAATCTGTCATGACTTCTTGACATTGCAGCAAACTTGTTGACAAAAAGCAAGAATATAGATAGACGTCACACTCCCATGTACAAAAAATCACCCAGAGCAGATTTACAAAGCTGCTTCATAGAGTTAAATGTTGTCTTTAGCATCTTAGCAAACAACCTCTTCTTAATGTTCCAAACGTCCCACAGCAGGACAAGAGACCTTTTATGATGGAGCACATAAGGCTAATAGGGGATTTGAGAAACAAGAGTGTGTAAAGCATTGAATTTGCTCTCCTCCAAAGCCTTTTCTGGAATAATATAATCAGACAGTTGACAAGTGATTTTGTGTATTGAGTGCAAGAAGTTTATTTTGGAGCGCTGTTCTAGCAGAAACGTAGCAGCATTGTCGTATGAAAAAAAAAAAGATGAATGCAGAATGTTATAACCATTGTGTCAACAGAATTAGCCATGTGGAAGCAGAGCCGGCAGGCTTTTATGTAAAGTTTAAAGTGCAGCACTCATCTCGATTCGGGGATGCAGCGACAGTTCTCTTATTCAGCCAACTGTCCATTTTTCTGGTGCCATGACATGTGAATCCAACCTCCTGTGTTTTCCAATGAGGCTCAGTAATGCACTAACAATCAGAGCTCAATGATCTAATTTGCTATAAATCCATGCATCATGCATGAATGAACACAGAGAGGCCCTTCATATATTACACTTATATTATGTATCATCCTCTCCTCAGATTTCATTTCATACTGTTCCCTCATTCATTTTGTTTGTGTTTTTCTTTTCTCAATATGCTGCTTGAAACTTATCCCAGTCTGCTTATATTTTAATTTCCTGACACCTCCACACAGTTCATATGTGGATATCGGACAAACTTATGCTAATACATCTACACCAATACATTTACTGAAACCCAACACAAGATAAACATGGAAGCCATAATATATTTGTCTTTCACTCACTATTCAAACAAAAAAAAAGCACCATCTGCTGTTATTTTTGGATGTAATACTTACATTGCATGGAGTTTTTTGGAATCTGATGCAGTTAAAACATCCAAAATTCTAGAAATGTTTCTAAAAAAGTAGCAGAAAATCTCTTTATGTTTCAGGTGTTAATAAATACATCAGCTTAGCAATTTGGTTAAAAAAAAAGAAGAAAAGAAAAGAAAAATCATCATATCACTCAGTAAACGGCAGGGGAACACCAGCTCTGTCTTTCCACGGTAATTAGTGGCTTTGGATGATCACTTAAGCTGGGAATACAAAGAAAGAATAAAAGCTTTTCTTTGAATCATTTAGCAAACCCCTGAAACTTTAATCAAATACAAACAGAATGGATGTGTGTTCATTCATAAAGCACAAAATATTGTATGACTGTCTGTATTGTCC
>JBAMIG010000016.1:13426076-13450373 GCA_037177335.1 Kiunga ballochi | reverse complement strand
CAGCTATATATATATATATATATATATATATATATATGTATATATATATAAGCTAAAAGGGAATTTCCTTAGTCTTTACATGCAGTATAATGCATGTAATGACTCTACTCATTCACATGAGATATGTTAATTGTGTCCCATCTATGACAGAGAGTCCTTGCCTGCATGTTCTTGGTGTCGGAGCTAAATGACACAAGAAACAACAAGAGAAAAGTCACCACTTGGTAAAATCTGTTCGGCATCAACTGCAAAGAGATTAAATCCTTCAAAGTCAGTTAAACTCACCGGGTCTATTGCAGTTCAAAGACACTCAGAAACAAGTGTTTTCTTAAGCAAAGACAGACAAAGACTAAAAAAATATAGATATAGCATCAAGTATTAACCATTAAAACACAACAAGCAGAATCAGTAAGTAAAAAAAAAAATCCTTTGTCAGGATCTCTCAGTTGTGCAGGCTTGACATAGATAACTGCTCTGGTTCAGGATAAACAAATCTAATTTAATACATGAAACATGAATGCAAACAGCAACAACACATGACTAATTATGAGTATGAGTTGTTTCCTCTCCATTGCTTGTTCTATTTCTTCAGACTTTTAATCATTTTTATACTTGAAGAACACGTCTTTCTTCTTAATCCACTTAATTAAAGAAAATTGAAAAGCGCCAGAGAGAGTAATTGAATTTAGGGTGGTGTATTGCCATATACAGTCATAATTGCCTCCTTTAAAATAGTCTCAGCTGTAATCCTGCTGTCACTGTCTGCTAAATGAGTAGATTAAAACCATGGAATTTCCTCTATTGCAGCAAACGCATCTGCAACCACCTACTGCATCCTCAGTTGAATATTTCTCTAGGTGCAAGACAAATGTGTATTCACAAAAAAAAGCTTTTTTTGTGCCATCTTTAAGTAAAGCTGTTGTTAATAAAAATAGAGTTAATCCCACTCAGTTCTATTTCTTGCTGAGAATGGAAAGGCACATACTTTTGAAAATTGTATATTATTAACCTCCTTTAATGAATCAAATTTAGTTTCCTGCCACCACACTGATGGGACTGCAGCATGGATCAGAAATTTGTAGGCATCTAGTACACACAGGCTCCTTTCTCTGCTTTTTTCGCTCTATGAGCGACAGGAACCCTAAACTAACAATCCACAGCTGACAAGCCTGGGAGATTTGTTTGTTCCAAAATGGGAAGCATCCAATAACCTGAGACTTGAGATTGTATAAATATGGCAATACCTCTTGGAGTGTAGTGATAGTACACTCTCTTCTAGGAGTCCTCCATTTTTTTGGCAATAAATCCATCAAGATCACTTTAGAGGAAGTTACATACATACATTACATACATTAAAACTGTCATATTGCTTTCATTTCCTCTATTTTACCATTACATGTCAGTTTATGAGTCCCCCTACACATGTTTATACCATTAGTGAATGTCCAATTTACAGTGACCAACACATATTCCAGTTGAAATTGTATAATCTGGGATTGGTGTAGTTCAACCCAGTGAGTACAAGGTGTGATATTTTGTTTCATCCCATCACAAGACAATTTCTTTCTTTCTTTTTTTCCTTTCTTCTTTTTCTCAAGAAAATGTAATGTCATTCAAGTTCATGTGTTGCTGATATGTGGATCACAGTTAAGTCTCAGCACTGTGGAGCTTTAACCAAGATCAATTTGTTTGAGAATCACACACACACACACACACACACACACACACACACACACACACACACACACACACACACACACACACACACACACCTACATGCAAGACTTAAATGGAACCACATCTGTTTTGCCCAACACTTTTTGTTCATTGCAAAATAAAACATCTGGTTTATTTAAATACTCCTTTCTGAGGCTCAGACAGGTGGGGATGCAAAAATTAAAAGGATTATTCAGATGCTCTTGCCTGCAGGTTATATTTGAGCTGGTGTTGAACAGTGCAGCATCCTGAATGTCTGAATACTTCCTGGACATCTTTTGCAATTTAAGAAATGTTTTGAATTACTTTTGTGATAGTTGTTATTATCTTGAAGAATATTATAATTTTTCAGACCTCAGCTTAACTGTTTCTGCTAATTACTATTTTCTAATTACACTACAGCTTGAGGTAAAACGCTTTCGTGTGGATACAATCGTTCAGCTGCTCCACACAGCCCAGTGGAAGATGATGTTCTCATCCTTGTTTTCTTTAAAGTTACCTTACCATAAAGATTTAAAATTAAGATGTTCAAACCTTTACATAGTGCTCCCTTAATTTATTTAGTACCTTAAAAATGAAAAAAAAAAACAAAACAAACTATTGCTTCCCAAATGTTGAAAGGTTTGTATTTAATTGTTTGCTTCCTACAGGTCATCTATTTACTTGGAGTTTTTTCTCTTAGCTGGCCCTTTAAATGCCAGCACCATCCATCTAATACAAAATCTTCCCTATTGACATTCTTTTCTTGGTGCATTTACTCATTTGGAAGAAATATTTCATATAATAACAAATGGGTTTACTGTGAACTTATCAGTGTGGAAACTCATTGCAAGTAATGACTCCTACATGATTTATATAAGCCACGCTGGACATCTAAAATAGTCTATCTTTTAAAATACTGTACCTTTTCTTTTGTATTCAGCTGTCATGTGTATCTCAACGTCATCCTTTTCCACTTGGTTTCATGCAAGGCTTCATTATAGTGATGCATACATAGAGTTGCTGTCAAAAGAAAGAAAAACATATGTCCTAAACTATATGTTTTCTCCATCTCTGTTGAGAATGAGCACTATGGTCATATACTGTAACTGACATAAAACGTCCATTTTAATGTTAATAATGCAGCGAACTCAAGCCCAAAGATCCTACATGAAAACAAACCATTCACTTGTGGAATTTAAGATAACAGCTCAACAACAGAAGAGCCTTTCTCAAAGCAAACAGTTTATCTGACCAAAAGGACCTTATTTATTATCCCAAAACTCCTCACTGTAACAATTGATGACTTGTGAACTGAACTGATAGTTTCGCCCCACCGGAGACAAAACCAGAAAACCCCCTCACAAGTCATCTTCATCTTGTTGAAACAAAGGGACAAACCAGACCCCCTCTGGTTTGACACCTACATCAGCAGGAGGACAAAGATCTGCTGATGAAGAAATTCCTTCTTCAAATGTGGGCAAATGTTAAATGGACACAAACATTTAATTTTACAATCTCACAATTGGTTTTATAATTATTGATCAACTGGCAGAACTCCACAGTGGATGACCTACAGTGGTCACCTTCTAGAGTCAGTTGTTTTAATCCTCTGATGAACGTCTCATATTTAATGTGCAGTGATTCTTGCTTTATTTCTGAATGACTTCATTTTGTTTTTTTTAGGTGTTTTCACTCATTTCTAGAATTTTATTGGAATGGTTGATGTTTCATGTTTATATGTTTTAATTTTAAGGTTTACATATCTTAGACTTAAGAAGTTAAGCCTGCCTCTATATACTCTGATAGGCCATCCCACACATCCCCATTGGTTGTGATAAGACCTGACCTTCCAGGGGAGGACCTGCGAGTCTTCTGAACAGAGAGGACAGACACTCTCGTTCCCCAGTTTTGAGTTGGAGATAGAGCTCAACTCAGGTCCAGATCAGATACAGTCAGAGGATGAACAAACTTAGAGCTGAGAGCTAAGAACGAAGGCTATGCTGGAAGCTCTGTGGAGCACATAGCCAGAGACCATGGTTATACCTGAGTAACCCAGACAATGAATTTTTATTTTGTCTTTACTGCAACTAAGTTTTGAGTGTCCAGACAGAGTTTAGATTTTTTCCTCCACATGCGAGCAACCTCTTCAGACACTTTTATGGACTTTAGCCTGAGTTGTGTTCTGCCTGATTGCTGTGACCACACCATTGATCCAGCCTACTGACGAGCCTATGGTGCTGGACATCTCCATTGGACCCTTTTTGAGCGCCAGAACGGTCACCCACCATTTTGAGCGTCCACCCTACGGAGCCGAACCCAGTCCAGTCCACAGGTCATAGCCTCAACAGGATCGTTGGTTCTGAAAGAAACCCAGCTTCTTCTCATGGTTATGGTTTAGCGAGTCATAACCTTCCCTCCACAGGCCTCATTCTACTTCATGATCAATTCCTGCCTATCAGGTCCAGAGATCTGATTTTTCATTCTCCATAGATATTAATTAATAAACCTCACAGATTATTTCATTTAATGTTTCATCGTCCCATATTGGCATTTCTTTAAGAGAGAAATCCCAGCTGATCAGAACATCCTCACAGTTTTGATTTATGCTTGTTTGTTTTATATTTTTCTTATTTTTCTAACTTTAGTTTCATATTTTATTTCATGATTTCCTTTGGGTCAATTCAAACAGAACTCATGAAATAGCATCTGAAACTGATTATTTACCTGATTTAAGTATATTGATTAATTAAATTGATCAATTGTTTATTCATTGATTGAGTAAGTCACTCTATTGATGACATCAAAGGTTTTACTTTTAAGCCTTAGTTGAACACAGTAAGCTCGAAGTTAAAAAGTGGTGCTCCAAGGTAAGTATTATTAATGTTAAGATTTCATATTAATATTAATTTATGACGCTAGGTTTGGTTTTAATGTTTAATGTTAATACTCACCGTTTTTCATTTGCTGCAGGCGGGCTGCATAGTGGCACAGTTGGTTAGCACTGTGGCCTCACAGCAAGAAGGTACTGGTTCAAGTCTCGGCTAGAAGAGGTCCGATCGGGAACTTTTCTGTATGGAGTTTGCATGTTCTCCCGTGTTAGCGTGGGTTCTCTCCGGGTTCTCTGGCTTCCTCCCACAGTCCAAAGACATGCACCTTGGGGATAGGCTGATTGGAGACTCTAAGTTGCCCATAGGAGTGAATGGTTGTTTTTCAATTCGTGTGTTGGCCCTGTGATGCGAACAAACCAGGGTGTACCCCACCTCTCTGCCAATGTCAGCTGGTATTGGCTGCAACCCTCCTGTAACCCCGATCAGGGAATAAGCGGTAGAAAATGGATGTATGTGCTGCAGAGTAAGAAAATTACTTCATAATTGCTTTTTGCTTTACTTCCAAGATGGTTTCTTCCTCCATTTTTCTCCAATGGACTGATTCAGTCAAATATGTATAAATTTAATCACTTATTACAGCATGTTGTATAAAACAGTTCTGCCACCACTTTCATTTCAAAAGGAGGGCTTTTCAAACTTCTCAAAAAGGGTAAAAATTATTAAAGAAAAAACTTTTTCTCAAGTAATTGGAAGTTGGACAATCCAGGAAGCTAAAGGTATTTGTAGTCCCATTAATTGTGTCAAGCCCCATTAACATGAAGAAAGGCAATTGGGTGAAATAGGTTTATGATTACCCAGACATGTTTGTGGAGGTCTGTGTATTTGGGAGGAGATGACAAAGAGAGGCAGAGGTGTTCAGCAACTCCTGATGTGCACAGTGGGAGAAGAGCATCTTAAAATTCCACTGCAGCTACAAAAATTCCCTAGACATGTAATTCCTGTCAACTCTTGTTCTTTGTGTGTAATGACCCCCCTCTGTATGCTCTGCCTTCCTGAGGAAATTAGTGATGACAGGAGAGACCCACCGCATGTTGAAATATACTAGTTGTCTTCTAGTCACCTACTATCACCTTTATCGGGGTGCATGAAATATATATATATATATATATATATATATATATATATATATCAGCAAAGTGTCTAAGGCATGCATTTCATTATTTTCTTAATGCATCTCCTTTTTAGCATCCACAGCAAATTGCTAATAGTATTGGCAAAAATGTAAATTTGTTGCTATACTTTTAAAGAGGTATTACAGTTTTTATAGTTGCTGGGGCTTTGGAGATTTCGCCTCATAAAGAGATTTGCTACATGGTGAAGACCTGTGGAAACTACCCTTTAATCCCAAGAGCCTGAAAGTTCAACATAAAAAAGCCTGGAAAGAGAGAGAGAGAGAGAGAGAGAGAGCAAGTTAGAAACAGCTGTGCTGTGTCTAGCACACACACTAGCGCTCTCCTACACACTGACTGAAACACACACTGCAGGAGAGCTGGCTGTGGCAGTAAACTAGCACAGCTATCTACCCCTCCACAGTGCTCCCACATGGCCTTTATGCTGGCAGAGAAAGAGCCGATGCTTAGCAACATCTCATCTACATGGTTTGCCACATACAGTAAACAGGGTCAGGATCCCTTTAGGCCTGGTTGATCTGCCATGTTGTGCACAGCCAATAAGAAGCCTCAGAGGTATAGAGACTTAGAAAGACAGAGGTTTAGGATTTCTTCTATCTAAAAAGAGATAATGCATAATTCATCTGTACATGTGATTCATAAAAAAATGGAAGTTTTGTTGTTGTTCAGATTAATAACATTAAAATAAAATTCTTTTTATTCCTTAATTTTTTAGAAATACAATATAATAAATAGTGTTTCATTTTACTGCTTTACATAATAAAATATCTTATCATAATAACACTGATGACAATTAGCTCTATATTACTGTCTCACCAGGGAGTCATACACATGTGTGCCTGGATGTTACAAAATCTTCTGCAGCTAAATAATAAGAGTTTTCAGCTTCCAGTGATTATAGTACAGTTTTAGTCAACAATGTTAAAAATACATTAAATAAGTCAGAAATGTTGTTGTCTTTTTTATTTAAATCTACACCATTTTAGCCATATTATTTAGATGAGCTAAATTAGTATTTTATCACCTGAAGATGTATCTAGAATAAAGGGATATAAGATCAACATTGTTATTTTTTTAATATATATTTTTAAACAATTCAAACAGGGATGCTGCTGCTTTTGTCCTCACAAAAGGCAAAAACAAGGACCATATCAATCCAGTAATTACATACTTTATTTTCTTGTGAAACAGAGGATGCCAGTAATGTTTTGCTACAGGTCTACAAGGCTTTGAATGGCTTGAGTCCAACTAATTCACAGGATTTCATCTTCAGTTTCAGAGACCATTTATGTTAGTTTGCTTTCCATTTTTGAGAGTTAAAACTAAACAAGAATCAGAAATAAAGCTCAAACAAACTACCAGAAATCTTTAAAGTCTTATTCAAATCTTAGTTTTTATAAACCAGATCTGAAAACATACTTTGCCACAGATTGTTCCTATGAGTCTATTTAGTTGCATATTTATAGTGTATGATGATGATGATGATAGAAGAAATAATGATGACAATGATCCAATCATTTGCAAGCATGTGCACAGGCACCATTATTCTGTGCATCTGCATTTAGAACTTGAAAGGTCTGTCTTATTTTATCTCACTTTTAATTTAGTCTTAAGTCACTTTTATGTTTATTTTTAACCGAGATCCAGCATGACTTGGAGTAAAACAATTACTGCCATGCAAAACACAGCAAACTTATGCAGAGATCAATCTGATCCTAACTGAATTAAGTGTCTTGAGATGATATTGTTGTGATGTGGCGTGAGACAAATAAAGTTTAATTGAATTATCTTTCAAGTTATTATGAATGTCTTTTGACTTTTTTGAAAAGCAGAAAATTGCTGTCTTGTTTATTGTTTATTTTGACTGGGTATCATACAAATAAAGACATCATAAAATGCCCCAGATATTTTTTAGTTTGTAGGAATTTGTGTCCTCAATGTCCACTTAGTATAATTGATTTGACAGCTCATGCGTGTTGGATGCTGTCTGCATAAGAATGATGAATAGACTCTGGCACACACTCTGACTCAATGGATGAATGATTCTTTTTTTTCCCAAGAACTTGGATTTCTTCCCTCACTGTGGAGCTGTCAGATTTTCCACTACCCTCCCGTTCTTTCACTACTCCCACACTTGATCCTGCCCAGCTGCTCTCTGAGTCCAACATGGTGCAAATACAATTCAACACCAGCTATTGTGTGATACTCAAACCTCCATGTTTTGCACTGCATATTATCTTGACTACATGTTTTTTAAAATAAGAACAAGATCAAGACAAATTTAATCTGTGATCATTTGCTAACATGTTTTCTAACATGTTTTCTAATAGGTTTAAAAGATACCAGGGACTGTTAAACTGATAAGCACGTGACAGGGAATATAAAACATGGCAGCAACATAGGATAATGACTTTGTGGGTAAAAGATAAAAAGCATCTGGTAAAGGGCTACTTATCAGGTTTGAAAGACTGATGGCTTGAACCTTACATGATGGGTTATCAGTCCTCAAGACCCTCAGTCACCTGCTCTACACGCTGTGTGACACTAAAATCATCCTTAAGAAATAGACCAAAGCATTGCCTGCTCTATATCTTGAAATCACCTTCGAGCCCAGGAGTCCCTAAGTTCAGTCTTTGAGATCTACTATGTGTCAACATTTAGATGGATTTCTTCTCCAACACGCCTGAATCAAATGAGTAGCTCATTACCAGGCCTCTGACAAGCTGAATGACACATGGATGATGGAAGTAAGACACTCAAATTAGATCTGTTGGATACTGGTTGTATTTAAAAGTTGCAGGATAGTAAATCTCGAGGAAAATACTTGGGCATCCCCTATCGTCGCCCTTTTCCTCATATTCTCTATAAAAGTCAAAGAATAGGAGACAAGACATGGACAAATTATCAAGGACCACCACAATAAATCAATGGACAGGAGATAGTGGCAAAACTAGAAGATGTGTTTCATACGGAAAAGTTAAGGTTATAGCTAAAAGCTTTTGCAGAGCCGAGCCTAATATCTCACACAGTAAACTTCTGTGTAAACAAACAAATAACACAAAGAAAATTCCAACAAAAATCAGATTAATATTCTTGGCATTCAAAGCAATAAAGGCTCATTTTTAGGTGCTTGTAGTTTTGCCATCACCTGCATTGTGGCATTATTTTTGAAAAGTTATTGTATTGTTTACTGTATTTCTGTTTCTTTAAAGCAGACAAAACTGCTCTGAACAAGTTTTCTTCTGCTTTTATTTTCATCGCCAGGCAAATTCTACAAGCTGAAACTTGGCAGTTTTATCTGGACTCTGTGTTCTATCCTCATAAAAGAAGATAATATGCTCATGAGCTAAATCTGTTTGGTTGTACAGCGATTTTGGCATATTTTGCACAAAAATCCCTTTTAACAAACACTAATTCAGCCTCTGTCTTAAACCATGTCTCTGTGAGCCAGTGATGTTTCATCTTGTCTTATATCTTACTGTGTCACATTCTAACTTTTTTTCCTCACTTCCTCCAGTTATGTCCTCTTGGGTTTCACTGCTGAATAAGCCATGGTGCATGCACAAAATTCCCAATGTGCCAATATCCAGTTGCTGGCCTTTGATAGAGTGCTAAACAAATGGTGATAAATCTAAGTGTCTATGTGGATCTAACCCGCATTCAAAGAACAAAATGAGGGCATTATCCATGCTTAATTTAGCAGTTTCATGCAGCACCATCCCTGCATCATCAAATCAAAGTCAAAAGAAAGCAAAAGAGTAACTCGGGACATTGCTGCTTTGAGCCTAAAATAACTCTGGATTCACAATCCCTACTCTTTTAAACTTGGCTGCAAAGGCACAGCGGGCTTCTTGACGTTGTCTCCTGTATACTGTAAATGACACAGATACAAACCCAGACACCTGCCCAGTCACAACCTAGTGAGAGGGATGACAGCTCCGCTGCTCTGCTGCAGGCAAAGAAACAAGCTCAGACATTCAGCTTTCCAGTACTCAGTGGTCTCTTGCTGGCTTTTACTCATCCTAGCTCCATAAATCACTTATGTGTCCTTCGTCAGCCCGCTGTGCTCTGGCTGCCAGAGACCTCCATGTTTAGAGGGCTTACTGTTTAATAGTTTTGTCCCCAAGTAGGGCAGTTGCTGTGCTTTTGCAGGGAAAGCTGCATATGCTTGTGCATTAAGTGGATAAGGAGAGGTTCCAGGGGCACAACATTAAATCTGATCTGTTAGCTGGAAAATACTAATGATACCTATTTTAACACCAAATCTAGGACATTGAGACTTGCTGATTCCCTTGTGGATCAAATTGAGGTTATTTTTAAATATCACTATTGCAGAGACAAAGACATGCTGTAATGAAGAGGACTCTGTGGCATACTTCCAAACACAAGCTGAAAAGCTCCCTGAGCAGTATGCGAAGAAAAATTTGACACTGATGACTCATTGCTTTAGTTGTTCGAAGTAGCTGGATGCATCAGAGTGCATGACATAAGTAGGACAACAGGAACTTCGTTTGGTCTGAATTCAAATATCTCAGGGCAAATTGTAGGGACACATAGAAGGAATTTCTGTTGGGAGATATCATTTGTGCGCCAAGAGTAATATTTTTCCAAACTTCAGCTTGCAGAGTTGAGTTTAAAGGAATGCATGAGCTTAAACCAAATACGTCTAACTTCTGTCAGGTGGATAGTAATCTGCTCTTTATTCAGGATTTCCTTACTTCCCTGAGAAAAAAAAACATGATCTGTCTCAATAAATCCAATCCCACTTACACGGATTCACACCTGCAAGCTGCTTTGTGCAACTGCAGGTGCATAGTGGGTTAAAAGGGCTTTCCTCAAGGGTTGTTCATTTTCCCAAACTGATTTTTTTCCTACCTTTTGTACTTGATTCTTTTTTCTTTTTCAACTGAGCTTTAATTTTATCCCACACCATGCACACAAAAGGTGAATACAAATACATGATTAATAAAACATGATTTGTGCTGTGTGACTTTTAAAAGGGAACGCCTGGTTTAAAAATAGTTGTTAAGTATAGAAAGAACACTAATCAATTTAAAAACTAGTAATAAATTCTAATTTCAATAATGCTTCTAGATAGTAATATTGGAATATTTTTGAGATTTGGCTTCTTGTCCTAGAGTCACAACATGACTAATAGACACAGTCCTTTAAATCTGTTGGTGCCTCAAAGCTTTTATCACTTCATGAATTTATCTCATTAGTCCAATAAATGTTTAAACATTTATATGTATTGTTGTGCTCCTTGTTGGACGCCAGCAGTAAAGGATGCCATCAAGGTGAAAAAAAAGAGTCTTATCGGGCCTTTTTCACCTGTGGGACTCTGATGGTAACTGATAGATATCGGCATGCTATGAGACTTTTGAGATTGCTAAAGGCAAAAACCAGGACATGAAGGTAAAACAAAAAGGCAATGGAGAATGATTTTCAGATGGCTTTGATGAGATTTTAGTCCACCATTCGGTGACAAAGGAGAGGGGGAAGCAGTGCTCCATCAACACCTTACAGTGAGGATTTGTGGTTTCTAACTTTGATGATGTGGTTCTGTTCACTTCATGGGTTCATGATCTCAACCTCTTGCTCAAGTGAGTAAATGTGAAGCGGATGGGATGAGAATCAGCACCTCCAAATCTGAGACCTCAACTGGAAAAGGGTAGACTCTCGTCTCAGGGAATGATGGAGTTCAACTATTTGAGAGGTTTTCTTCACAAGTAAGGGACAGATGCATTGTGAGATTGACAGCTGAGCCAGAAAACGAAGCTCTAAAAATACTGGTCTATCTATGTACCTAGGTAAAGCGCTGTGGGTAGGGACCCTAAGAACAGGATCACAAAAAAAGCAGCTGAAATGAGTTTCCTCTGCAGGGTGGCCGGGCTCTTCCTTTCAGATAGGGTGAGAAGCTCGGTCAGTTGGGACAGGCTCAGAGTAGAGCCGCTGCTCTCCACATTGAGAGGACCCAAGTGAGGTGGCTCAAGCAATAGATTAGGGTGCCATCTGGACACCTCCTGAGGGAGGCGTTCTGGACACTTTCCTTTGGAAGAAGACCCTAGGGAAGACACAGGAAATGCTATAGAGATTACATCTCTTGGCTGGTCTGGGAACGCATTCGTATTCCCCCAGGACAAGCTGGCAAATGTGACTGTGGAGAGGGAGGTCTGGGCTTCCCTGCTTAAAATGCTGCCTTTGCGACTCGACCCCAGATAAGCCTGTAAAATAAATGGATGGTGTTATTTTTTTTTTTTTTTTTGTGTATGCACTGTGAAAGAGTATCAGAGTTACATTGCACACTGTTACACAGGTAATTTCTGATGGAACATGGCTAAAAGTGCTGCATGGGTCTACAGTATAAGCTCACTAGAATATTTAGTGTGAAAACATTTACATGCATAAGATCCTGTAAAACAAACCAAAAAAAACTGTTAGGCAGATTAATATCTTTTCAAATAAATGTATTAATAGATTTTTAAATGAAAACTAAAAACACCTCTACATTGAAAGCCAGTTGGTACAACTCATTCTTTTTAAGTCAGGTAAATTATGCATAGCATATCTGCCTGCAGTACTTGCAAATTTCCCTTCTACAGCCTGGCATCATGCGGCGTATGGCTGTAAAAAGAGATAGAAGTGGAAGCAGTATGCTGTTTGTTTCAACCATCTGTGATTGGCCTCAAAATTATCTTTATCGGTTTTCTGTGTGCCACACAGGAAGAAAATGTCTGTGCTGTGATCAGATATGTGACAAAGAAGTAAAGTGCTCCCTTTTTTACGTGCCAGAATATGAAGTGGGCTCGTTTTTCAAGTGAAAAATTGAAGAAACCCACTTACATGTAGACCATCTTGAAGAGATAATTAATTATGAATGTGGCTGCTTATACTTTCAGGAGTAAATATTTTAGCATGCATTTTGTATTGAATTATATGTATATTAAAAAAAAAGTTAGATAGTAAAACACCATAAATGTGAATCTGTGATAAGTTACTGAAAATACTCAGTGTTCCTCTTTCCATGTAAACCAGTTTCTCCCTGACAAAACATGTCAAATTCTAAATCTTCCATGTGATTCCTTTTTAAACAGCGCTCTACAACAGTGTGTATGCTGTTTTGACATGTAAAGGAGCTATTCGACATGTTTGCATCCTCTTTTTTGGCAATAGTCCCATTCCAAGTTATGCAAGCTTCTATCCGATCCAACCACGTGCCCTTTGGGGAGTAAGACTTAAAAAAATCATGAGCCCAAACAGGAGTAACTCCTTACAGGAGGTCAATCATCTGTTCTTTAAATAGCAGCCCAACTCAGAATGTTGTAGTGGGCACATGTATTTATGATAAGCTGCAGACATGGCCTACTTTTGGGTGGCAGCTTTGGGTCCCAGTTGTCTTACCGCTCCTTCTTCTGTCTCCATTTCTTCCTTTATTTGTTACTCATTTTGATTCCTTCACTTGGTTTCTTTATTATATTTGTATTTTTTTTTTCTGAATAAAAACAAAACCCAAAATTTAAAAAAAGATTTACAATGCATCTAATTGTTCCAGTCTGCATATAGACTTATTGAAGTTTATATATAAATGTTTATGCTGTAAAGTGCACTGACATTTTAATTCAAGAATAACTTTAACAATTTTATAAAAGTTTACCACTCCTCAGTCATGTTGTGTAATCCATCTCCACGGACGGACGGACGGACGGATGGATGGATGGATGGATGGATGGATGAGGATCCATTCATTGATTTATTAACCTTTTATATATGCCATTTAGCCTACATGAAAACAAGCCTATTCCATTTACTATCAGACTGGATGAAGGATACATCCTGGTCTTGTCAGTGTTGTAGACTGCGTTTTAGGCAAAATTGTTTATCATTTTGCTTGCAATAAAGAGCCAAAAATACAGCTTTGTTTAATCCACTGCATAATTAGTGGATGCCACATGGAACCGTGATGAATACAGTTTTAGTCCTTTATTACAATATGCCTATCACACCACACAGGACATTTAAGGCACTGAACATGAACTCAAATTGTCAATCATCACCAACCTCATGTCAGGCAATTGTAGTCTAACTGCTTAGCATTTTTAAGTTGATTAACTCCATGTCTCTTGTTTGTTAAGGTAGGGTTGAAAACCAGTAACATCCCTCCTTTGAAGACAGAATACAAACAGTGGTTACGACATGCCAGAGAAAGTGGGTTTGCTCAAGGCTAGGTTTATTCTAAATATGCAGATAAAAGCTAAGAGAAATAAATAAATAAAAACAGTTTGTGTTGCTGTAGATGTATATTTTAAAATACTGTCAAGCGGTATTTGCTTTTAAGTCCCAGTTTTCTCCTGCAGCCTAAACCTGTGCAGCAGGGGTTTGTGGTGTACATTGTATCTGTCCCACACTAGCAGAATCAAATTAGAAGGACACTAATTAAGTTAGTTGCTTTTGCCCATTTGTATTGCTATATGTCTTTGTGTATTAATTTAGGTGTGTACTGAATTTAAATAATGATTAAAGTTCTTGGGAAATATAAGAATTCACGTTATAAACATATAAAATGGAAAATGGATATACTTTGCATATTTATGCATTCTAATTTTTTTTACAAACAGCTTAAATTGTGAGATCCATCTATGAGGCTGAAGCGTAACAGACGGGGGCGCTGTTGTTCATTTTACCACTCTGACAGGATAGGCACACTGTTAAAATTATGTAGCACTTAAAAACATAGTTCATTATTAAATTGATTATGACATTTTCTGAGGATGAAATATCTTCAGGTCAAAGTTGTAGAGGTAGAATCAACAATATGACGATACACTGAATGTTAAGGACTAATGCAGTAAAAAGATGTTAAGCAAATTGATTCAAGCTGCAAATTATGAGGCAGCATTGTGAGTCTTATTATAATAATAGTACAAAGATAGGTACACAACCACAGCGCCCTGAAAGAAGCCGAGGAGGTCTCAAACTTGACCTCTGACAAAACCAAGTACTTATCTAGAGGTATTTTTTTTTTATCTACAAGCGAATAAGTCAAACATTTATGTGTGTATGCGTGTGTGTAAGAAGGAGGAGGATGGTGGGGGGAGGCAACATGGAAGTGAAGACACCACCCAACTCTGTCGGTAAGGGGAGGAGGTGCGAGTGCGTGTGTGCGAGGGTGAGGACATGGTGGTAGTGCTTCTCGTTTCAGCACCGCGGACAGCTCCCGGTAAGAGCATCCAGCAGCAGCAGCGGGTCCGGCCCATCTGATGCTTTGGAAGGAGAGAGGGGGGAAAAACAAGCAAAAGAAAAAAAAACCAAAGAAAATCGTGAATCTGGATTTCAGCATGGTTTGACAACAGGAAAGAGTCATATTTCCCTTCAGAAGAGAAGATTTCTGCGAAGGCTAGGCAAGTGTCTTATGACTGACCATATTTAAATCACAGGAGGACGACGTGTGTTCAATTAGCTCCCAAGTTTCTCGCCAACAAAAGGAATTCAGCCCGATGAATCTTCCAGTGGTCAAGGGAAGTTGAAGAGCAAGCAAAAGTGACAAAACCATCGGCACCTCTTATCGTTTGGACTAAATCCTAAAATAATCCCATGACTTTTTAAAGAAATTATTAGAATTCAGCTAGTGAGTGTGTGTGGAGGAAAATTTAACATGTACTATCTGTTTGAAAACACTCCTAGGGAGCAAAAATAGCATGTGAGACAAGTTTTTTTTTCTTCATCCAGTGCATTAGAAATCTTTCCGCCTCTGTCGTCCCTGAGTAAAGCTGTTTTCCCACAGGCGGTGGGAGTCACACGACCACTAATGTGAGTATTTGATGCGCTACATTCTCCTTCTCTCGCAGCACTGATTCCTCCCTCCTCCTTGGTTTCCCGACAATCCTGTTCACCGCATTTTAAGCAGCTGCCAAAACTGGTTGGTTGACATAAATGGATCGATGGGGGAAATAAAAGAACATGCTTGTTCAGATTGCGTCGAGATAAAGTTGGAGTCTCAGAAGAACAGCAGACTCAGTTTGCGCAACTTCTGATGCTGATCCTTAGTTGTTGTGTTTTTTTATTTTTTACCTCCTCCTCTTCATTCATTATTTTGAGACTTGTCTCCAGAGGTGTGTAACCTGTTTGTAGCTGTTCATGACGGAAAGGATGGCGCTGAGCGGAAACTGTAGGACTAACATAAAAGACCTGGCATCAGTCCAAAACAGCTTTCCAGATGTTGTTGAATTGAATGTGGGGGGTCAAGTTTATTACACGCGTCATTCAACTTTGGTGAGCACCCCAAATTCATTACTTGGCAAGTTATTCTCCTCCAAAAAAGACGCAACTAATGATTTAGCAAGAGACCCCAAAGGTCGATATTTCATCGACAGGGACGGGTTTTTATTTCGATATGTATTGGACTATCTCCGAGACAAGCAAGTGGTCCTCCCGGACCACTTTCCCGAGAAAGGGAGACTGAGGAAAGAAGCAGAGTACTTCCAGCTGCCTGACCTGGTGAAGCTCTTGACCCCTGAGGATATAAAGCACAGTCCGGATGATTACTTCCATAGCGACTATGAAGATGCCTCTCAGGGCAGTGACCAGAGGCAGTGCCCGCCACCCTCCCTCGTACCCGCGGATAGAAAGAGCGGCTTCATCACGGTCGGTTACCGGGGGTCGTGCACCATGGGTCGAGAGAGCCAGACTGACGCTAAGTTCAGGAGGGTACCTCGAATACTAATTTGCGGCAGAGTGGCCCTCGCTAAAGAAGTGTTTGGCGAGACCCTAAACGAGAGCCGGGACCCAGACCGGACACCGGAACGGTACACCTCCAGGTTTTATCTCAAGTTCAAGCACCTGGAGAGAGCTTTCGACATGCTGTCTGAGTGTGGTTTCCAAATGGTGGCTTGCAACTCGTCCGTCACCGCCTCTTTTGTCAACCAGAACACAGAGGACAAGATCTGGTCCAGCTACACAGAATACGTTTTCTACCGTAAGTCACGTTTTTGCTTTTGCACTGCACAAGTTATATGCACGCACTGACACGCGCGCACACACACAGCCGCTAGAAGGCGCACTTGTTGTGTCGAGAAGTGAGATAAAAAACAAACAAACAAGCAAACATCTAAACTTGTAAACGGGGGTTGTCTCTGGCAGTAAGAACTTCTCTGTTACAGATGTGGGTGGTGACCTACAGAGGAAGTGTGATGCTGTGCGTTTATTCACATTTTGCCAGTCTGGGCTTATCTGGCAAAAAACCTTGTTAAGCAAGATGTTTATGACAGACACAGGAATCACAAACACATTTTCATTTGTTTCTGATATGTGAGTCCAAAGTTAAGAACTTCAACTGCACAGCTGGACTCTGAGTTTTTTTTCTTCCTGTGGAACAAAACCAATTAGAGATCACCTCTTGTGATTGGGGTTAAACTAAGGTGTTGTCCTCTCTCCATGGAAGCAGTGGAACCTTTGACGCAAACAGAGAGGCAAATTCATATGTTAATCTCAGTGATCCCAAGTTTATTACGGTATGTTGCAGCATTTAGTGCACTCCTGCAGTTTACATTTTAGAAGATTTCGCCAGATTTTAATAATAATTTTTCCCTGAGACACGGTATAGCTGTCTGAGCAATGATTCGTCAACGCTTGGCCATTTCCCATCACAGAGCAATTTGCTACTCCACCTCCTCTCTCTTTCATCCAGCCCATCCTTTTAACTTCTTGCATTTCCTTCTGGCTTTGCTATTGCCTTCCTTCCATTTCTCCATCTGTGCCACTTGCTAGCTGCTATGAAGGAGTCTGGCACAGAGGATGTGAAGAAGAACTCATCATGACTTTTACGCTGGCCCCGTAAGATTTATTGCAGCCTCATAATAATAATAATTTTTTATTGTAACAGTGCATCATCATTTTTTTAAACCTGTGTTTAAATCTTTGGTACCAGAATAAAGTGGTTGTCACACTTTTTTTTTGTCCTGAGCTAGAAGAAGTGAGCATGTTTTAGTGACCATAGGAGGTCTTGAAATGAAGACCACATATTACATTGTTGTGAACCCCATTAATCTCATCCTCCTGGAAATGAAAGAAGTCTCAAACACAGTACTATAAATAGCAAAAAGATGAAAAAGACAACTACATTGTAATCACCAAAGCATATGACATTGAAGTATGCAGATATTGAGCATCTGCCTTGTCATTTGTTTTACTTTGAATGTGTCATTCAATACAAATTTGTTGAGTGATCACTTTTACCCTCTGATGAAGCCTTTCACTCTGGATTAGGATCATCTCCATTCACAGAGAGCAGGGACTATATGTGAAGATTTTTATTCAGGTTCTCTTCTTTTAGTTACTAGATCACGAGATATAAAGTTATGGAAGATTTAAGACCCGTACACTCCACAAAGATAGCACTCTTAGGGAGACTCATCATATTATTGCTGATTTTCAGAGACATCAAGGTGTTGCTGTTCGAGTTGTTGGTGGTATTGATGGGTTTAAGCCCCCTTCTGTAGGAGGTAACCGTATATTTCAAGGTTAAAATAAAAAAAAAATGCAGTCAAGTTAGTAAACAGGGTGCTCAATACTGCAATGCTGCTGTGATATTTTCTTAAATTATGAATACAGGTTCTATCAAGCTCTTTCAGTGAGCAGAAGTGAAGAAATTTGTGTTTTTTTCTTAACATAAAGAACACTTTATGTTGTTGTTAGCTTTAATTTACCCTTATGGGCAGTCTCATCCTCCCAAAAAAACTTAACAGGTCTACAAATCACTCTGTGTATCATATCTTTGTATGACATTTCCTGTTTTACCCTTCATTTCCGACAACTAACATAAAAAGAAGATTATCCTTTGCAACTAAAATGAATCCTTTTTTATATTCACCACTGTAGCAACACTTTTAGCTGCAGAGGACTGCCATCAAACCTGGTATTTTGCATGTAATCCTCCAGATGTTTGGCAAAGAAAACAGATATGGAAGCATTGAAAGGCATTTTTTTCATTTTTGTCCCTTTCTTATTTATTTTACATCACAGCTTATTCTCAATAGGGGTAAACTAGACAAACAGTCCAACTCATGCATGTTTTTATGTTTGTATCTAAAAAATTGCTGCCACCAAGACAATAAACCACAAACATCCAATGGTTACAAAGTGAACAGGAGCTGAGAAACACATGAAAATGGTCTTCTGGGCTGGGTCCAGGCTAAATGAGCTCTGCATTAATGGCCTACATGAAGCACAATGACTGCATGGCTCTTGGCTCCCACAGCTCCCAGAAGTAGCGCTAACAAGCCAAATCAAGTGGCAGTGAGAGCTGCTGACACACATACCATACCACACACACACACATATATGCACATCAAAACACCTTGCTTATGCAATGTTAGTCAGTGTGAATGTAGACCAACTGGAAAGAAAAATCTTGCTGGTACATAACTGCAGCTTCCAGCTTTGGTGACACATATTCAGCTTGTTACAGGCCACACTATTAAAATCCGAGGCACATGCAGTAGTGGGATGAGCTGGGTCTACGCCCAGTGCAAACTGGAGAACACACAAAGAGTAAGCACGTCTATGCAGACAACCAAGGGTGCACAGAAGGACGCACACAAAGACGAATAAGTTAGCATGGTAAGCATGTATGTACTCATGCAGGGAGTTTCTTCACTGCTGCAGTCATCCAGTGGATTAAATGTACCTTTCTCATGTTTATCAGCCAGTCGCATCCCCACCACCACCTCCTTCTTTGCCTTCACATCCCCCCTCTTTGCCTTTCATGTCTTCCATTTTGCTGTAGTCAGTCACAGTCAGTCATTTTTTTTTCACCATCTCGGTCCCTGCCTTCCCTCTTCCCCGCCTCCCCTCTACCCCGCTTCATTTTTGCTCCGGGTGCCGCAGGGGCAAGGAGCGCTGTGGTGGCACCAGTTGCCTTTACATGCCTCACTGCACCGTCACGCTGCCTGTCTGGCTTCTTATTCATTTTTCTGAGTTTCTGTCTGTCGGTCTCTGCAGCCATGATTTTAGATTAACCTTCATCTTTAGCTGTCTTATTTTGATCATGGGGTCTTGTATTTCCACATGCTGCAGTATAGACTTCTAACATATTTCAGCAGTTTGGAAATGATATTTTAATTCAGCTGTTTGCATAGAAATGACTTTCTTAGCTTTGTGTGGAAAAAAAACAGGATTATTCTGTATGCAGTTCCGTCCTTAACCTTATTGATCATCTTTTAGATGAGTTGCAACATCAGCTGCAGGCTAGAAATTCCCTGCTTCAGTGTATAAATGCTGATATCGCTGAATGGGTGTGAATTCTTACCGTCAGGTTCCAAAATCTTATTAAAAGTTTTACGTTTGCATCCTGTTAATGCCAATGGCTTTCTGATTGATTATGCAAAGTCATAGCTGTTGGTGAGTAATATAAAACTGTTTCTATAGTTTTGTTTGCGCACTGCATCTTTCGCAATGACATTAATACTGCTGGTTGAATGTCAGCTACTGTAGCTTTGCTAAGCTTCCTTTAAGACAGATATGAAATAATATGACCAAAGTAGCTTGTTTTGGATGACGTATTTCTGAGTTTTTCAGACTAAAAACAGGAATCTTGGGGACCAGCTGATCTGGTTGGACTGATTTTGACCATTACTTTCACACTACACAACCTACATTAGATGACACTCCAATCCATTTGAAATGATGGCTCCCATGTAAAACAAGTGCATTCAAAGATTTTTTTTTTTTAATAAAGTCAAAATGTGATCCTCTTTAAGAAAGGGCTTAACACCACCAGAAGAAAATTGATTATTTTCAATAGTTTATTTAATGTGCACATTAATAGATTCTTCTTTTGAAGTGATAAACGCAGCCTGGACCTTAGAAGCTATTACCTTCCCCATTTGGAAATAACATCTTTTAGGTACATTTAATCACCCCTCTCTGTCATCAGTTTTCCTAAAAATTTGGTATCTCCTAAATGGAAAAAAAAGGTCTCAGATGTAGAGTTTATTGTTTAGTTGGTAACCATAAAGTATAAATGTAAAAATAAAGTTTTGCAGTTGTTTGGAGGATTTTCTAAGAAACTGTCTTTTCTCCACAATATTTATTTTTGTCAATGCCCAAGCAATTCCTTTTTAATAAACCAATTCAGGGAAAGTGGAGTCAGTTTTGCGGCTGTGGCGCATGTAATAGAGCGGGTCATTTCATAACCAGTGAGTTAGTGGTTCAAGTCCTGGCTCTGGCGTCCACATGTCAAAGTGTCCTTGAGCCGGTGCTGCGTCACCGGTGTGTGAATGTGTGAGTGAATGGGTGAACATGTCAGATAGTGTTAAAGCGCTTTGAGTACACTGATGTGTAGAAAAGCGCTATACAAGTACAAGACTATTTACCAGTTTTAAGTCTTAATCAAATTTGAGTCAGGTTCAAGTTTCAGAAAACAAACATCAGTCAGTCTAAATCTGCCATAAGTGTCCCACAGACCATTCACCACAGCACAGTCTTAGAGATGTAACATATTGTTTTATGTCCTCTGTAGAAAATTGGAAAACCCAGTTATGAGCCATCGCTGGGAGTGGCTGCACAGTTAAAATGCTTGCATAGTGAGGCACTAATGAAATGGGAAGGGAGCCGAGCTTGGAGGAAAAGTTATGCAGCTGCTTCAAGCAGCTTCCAACATCTGCTGCTGCAACTAAAATAACATGCAAGTGAAAGTTTCAGAATGTTATTGTATTTATTTCCTCTTGCTTTCAGTAATGTAAAAAATTCACCTCCTGCTGGCAGGTTGAACAAACAGCCATTAGCAACCGAGGCACTTATTACTGTTATTATTATCATTATCATCATAATTAGGAATGCAGTAGATTTATTGAAAAACAGTATATTCTCTCTATCTACCCAATAAGACTTTGTTTTATTTGACTTGTTTACTTTCCTGATTCACTCTTTTAATTATTGTGATCCTTCTCTTTTCTCTTTGTTGCTATTTGAATTTCCATTTGCCTCTGAGGGTGTACAAAACCAAAATATATTTATTAATTTGCTGCGTCTTTGGAGTGACAAATAACTAATCAACTCTGTTATTGATGCTGAAGCGACTCCACATTAGAAAGAAATGGAGCAGCTTACAATAAAACAAAAAAAAACCTTAAAATCCTGAGCGTATCACAAAGGAAACATTTCAGAAGTCTGGTTAGTAGACAGAAAAATCCTCTACATTTTCTTTAGCTTCATTTTTACATCAGCATCAATCCAGGGAGTGAATTGTGTGTCATCACAAATCGGCACTTTTACGTATGCTGGTGTGTGCCGCACTGTGCCATTAGTTTGTTACACACAGATGAGTAACTCCTTGTGTGGATAATGTGTTTTGGCAGGTGGCAGCGGTTGTGGAGTGTGTATGCCTTAATGTGTGACCCATGTTGCACTACCTGAGGCATTTGCGCACCCGTTGAGCCACCAGCAAAACACACCTGCCCTCCACCTACCCCTTGCACACAGATGCACATTCACACAGAAACACGTTGTCATGTGCACCCGACGGCAGACAAGTGCGCTCTTCACCGTATGAAACTACATCATGCTCATCCTGCAAGTTTCTCAGGCCTGTCGGTGATGACATTAGTGGCAGCAGCTCCAAGCTGCAGGCCTGTAGGAAGTGATTAGCTGAGGAGCAGACAGGCCATGACAGCTCGAAGGAGAATCTTGATAGGGACAGCTGCTACCCTGGCCTCAGCTCCACAGGGGAGTCTCTAGACCATACACCTCAATTGTGCATTATTTAAGCTGAGAAGGAATGGAAAAGGTGAGGAAGCAGCTGGAAAACATTGTTTGATCTATGCAAGAAGAGCAAATACTGTTACACTTCCTGCCTCTGTGCCCTGACTAACACTACACCTGTGTGATATCTGTTCACTTTATTGCAAAAAGAGTCCTGCTTGCTGTTCTTATTCATTCTAACGCTGTATTATTTCTGAGCACTGGAAACATAAGACAAGAATTGTACTGTCTTAACAATAGTACTCCCATCACAATCCATGCCGCTCTACTTTATTTAGAGTATATGAAAGGGATGTATTTTTTTTCTTTGTTTGAATGGATGCATGTGGGGGAAATTTTGCATTAGTAGTAACATCATTCAGTTGATGGACAAATAGTCTAAAAGTACTCTTTCACCAAATTGTATTTGATATTTTACACCCAGATTTGATTCCACACTGGTATAGTTACATTCACAGACAGAAGTAACTTTGAATTCCAGTTACCTTTGTTTGCTTCTAACAAAGCAGTTAATTAAAAATACCCAGAAAAAGCAAACAATATAAACTTCAGCCACTAAAGACTGAAAAACCAGGATTGGACCAAAAGTGAAGTCCAGTATATAGTATGATTGTATAATTGTACAGCAGAGAACTGAATCTACCACATACCTTTTTACCCTCCTTATTTATGAAGATTCTGACAGTTTCCCAGCCTTACATTTAGAGGATGGCTGCAGGATGACCAAGCAGAAACATCCCATAATTAATTCCTCACTTGTCACATGGGGGTGGGGATTGCAACACCAACATATGTTATCTTGGGAGATGTGCCTAAAAAAGTTTGAGAATGACTGACCTAGATGACAATAATTTATCATGTAGGGCTGCAGTGCAGCTACTGGGCATCCACGCATTACAGTACTGAGATTTTCAACACATTTTTCAAAGGGTTGCAAGTAGGAATGGAAATGTCACATTCCCTTCTTTGTTTGTTTATTTGCACAGCTAGCTCCACAGCTTTAAGTCCAGCCACCAGCTTATGTGTACACACAGTAATTGTCTGAGTTCATGTGCGCATGCTGATAACGCTTCCTGCTTATTTTTCTCTTGCCTGCACACGTGTTTTTCTCATTTGTTGATAATTCAAACTAAGCATAATATAAAATAATATGATATTGACTTTGACTGCTATCAGTGACATTAAAAAAAATATCTGCATCCTTCTTTTTTTGCATCGTGTCTCATTTCCTGTGTGCTGAGTTCAGGGCCAGGTTGTTAAAAGTTGTGAGAATAAATGAGAATTCTTTCTTTTCATTAATTCATTCATCCATGTTCCAGTGAATAAACTTATTATGTGAATGTACTTTGTCCATTGCTGTTTTGGGATCTGTTGATCTGCTTTTAAAGAACTCAACAAAACAGCTCGTCTCCAAATAAGAAACAGAACAGTAAAAATTTAGAAAGCAAGGCCACTGACAATGAAATGATTGGAAATTTATGTGGGAAAAGAAGTCAAAACCAAGTTGCACGTAGCTGACATTGTTATCAGGATGTGGTGCAAAGCTTGCAGGTGCAGTTTGAAAGGTTTTGAGTTGGTCTAAGTCTTGACTTGACAAAACTGAAATCCTACTAGCTTTTCTAAAGAAGACATAAAACTACAGTACCACATTTTGCATGTGTGGGAAGGGCTATTTGTTTGTTTACGCTTAGTAGTATCTGAGAACAAGGATCTTATCTCCTACAAGTCCTCTGTTTTTAGTGTGATATTCTTTAGCCACCTAAAAGTCTGTTAGTTAGATGGTGTTTACATGGCGTTCGTTCTATCCATCCATCGTCCATTCATAT
>JBAMIG010000016.1:13409150-13420889 GCA_037177335.1 Kiunga ballochi | reverse complement strand
CACAGGTAGTGAAGATTTGCACAAAAAAGCCCAATATTGTGCTACCATGCTTGAAAAAAAGGAGCAGGAAGAAAAAAACGTAACACCTTCCCCTTTAAACGTACTAATAGATGTTTTTTCTAGACTTGTAAAGAAAATGTTCATTCTAAATCAATATAATGGCACCATACATTCATATATCACTGGGTTCTTATTTTTTCCCCATTTTTAAGCTTCATCTTTACTATATTCTATGATTAAGCTCTGCATAAACACAAATATGAATACAGACCTACATACAAATAAAAAAATCCATCCACACACACCCCTAAACATGCACATATATATACATAAATATATATACATATATGCATATACACATTTATATGTACACATACATACATACACACTTACACATATATACATCCGAATGTTTCTGTCCCATATGTATTTAAGATATGCTTTTTCCAAATATTTTTACATTTTGTAAGAATTTGACATAATTTCATGATTTATTTCAATCGTTCTTTTACAACAAACTGAAACTCGGCATGCAGAGACTGAAACATTTAAACCACAAACAGAAAATTGAGTTAGACAACATATACAACTGAAAATGAGACTACCTACATTAGGAAAGAGTAAATTGCGACTATGATTGCTTTTATTTTTGTGTTTTTCTGGCCTCCCCTTGCTGAAGCCATGAGGAATTATACAGTATTATGGCCAAAGGGACTAAAGTGGTTCCGAGCCTTTCTGCTGAGCAGAATTGGGACAAAATGCTGCCACTGAAAACACTTTTGCCTGTGGTGACACTGCTGTGCAGAAGGTGATGGGTGTTGTGTAGGACGAAAAGCACTTTATTCAGGGTTCTCTGTTCTGCCACTGTCACCAGTAAGTCCAGCTCTGCTTGTGCTGCGAGGCAGGAGAACTCACTGCTCATTTCAATAGTTACCAGTTGTTAAGGATGCCTGTCATTTCAGCAATCTATCATTTCATCTTGTCAACCTGCCTGCGCCCTCCCCTGGAATGGTTTGGATCATCAGCCACACCTTCACCTGCACCCTCCAGATTCTTCAGCAAACGGGAAATAAAAAGCAACATCATTATTTATTTCATGAGAAATTGTTTGGAAATTAGATATTAGATATTGTGCAGTTTGAGTTGGACTAGATAAGATTTTGTCTGTATTTGTAAATATTTTGATAACTGATAGTTTTGTAAATATATATTTATATGTACTATTTGTGTACTTTATGTATTAGTGTGATTAGTGATAATTTGTTTAATAATAGTTAACCATATTTATTGGAGTTGCTCTGCCTTTTGGTAATGTTTTAGGAGGCCTGTTTTGTTTTCATTTTGGTATTGTACATTAATATCTCAGGGATTTAGGATTAGGATTTTGTTATATTACTTTGTTGTTTTGAGGAGCTTTGTGAACCCCAGCTCTGGTGGTCTAGGACCATGTGTGTGTACAAGACACCCTCTTGGAAATGAACAAATTCTTTTTCACTACATTTATAACTGCACAACCTTTTGTGGTTATGACAAAACCCCTTTTGCCAATCGGGGTTGTAACACCAGTCTAAAAGTACTTTTACTGGAAAATTTGTACCAATTTAAAGTGATAAGTTAACGTATACATAGTTTCTGTTTCAAATGACAAAAGGCAAATTGCTTCTCATCTGCTCCTACTCACACATGACTTCCTGCTTTAGGTCTGCACGGTCACATGGCTGCTGTGTTTTGAATATGCATCTGGTTCAAACATAGGTGCTTATTGCTTTTATCTTTACCGCTATTTTTTTTCATGGTGACAAGACAAAGAGCTATGTGGTCATAGAGAACATACAAAATGAATCCATAAATCTGAGTGCATGCAATTAGACTTTTTTTTTTATTTGACCAACTAGAGCTACTATTGCATTGCTTATACAACACAAGCAGCTCACCTGTTCCTAAAAGTATTTCAATCCAAAACTGCCATTTTTATGCTTTTGGGAGTATCTTACGAATGCTGTTACAGCTTTAAAAAGGCGGTCACCTCTAGCACTAAGAGACCACTTATTGTTTTCTTGTCAGCATAACGGTTTACGCCATAACAAACAAGGAGGAAGCATTACATTCATGATTTTTTTTTGCTTACTCGATCAAACGTTTGTTGAATGTGAATAATCTGTGGTTATCTGTATTTTCTGTCTCACTGCACTGATGGTGTATGGAAAAGAAAAAAAGAAGCCGCGATTATCATCCCATCCAGCCCACACTGCTGTTTATTATTCACGCTGTAATGAATTATTGAGTGCTGTTCACAGAAGACTGTGCAGTCTGCAGCAACCCATAAGAGGCTTTGGCTTTTTGTTTGCAAAAATAATGGGTCCTGTGCACACATACTCTACCTGCGTAATGGTCTCGTAACTACACAGGACAGGGTTAGTTGTGCGTTGGTAATGACTTTTTGGCTGTGACCGAGTGCGATTATGGTCTGCAGATGGGGGGGTCTGTCTCTAAATTTGTTTTTTTGCTGGACAACAACAACTAAACGCATCAAGGTGTAAACGTCAGACAGCACATATCCACAAATAAAACCGCACACACACTCGCACACATTATACAGATAAGATCAGACTGCAGTCCAGCCCAGAGACACATTGTTTACTGCTAGATTAACCTGGCCAAAGCTTTAGAGGGATTAGTAAGCAGTGTGTGTCCTCCTAAATCAACAAAACTAATGCACCAACACAAGCCAACGGTGGAATCTGGACACTCCAGCTACACCACAGATTTACACGATCAGATCTCTGGAGCATGTGATTCTCATTTGGACATGAACATTGTCATGTTTGCTGAGGTGAGAAACAAGCAAATGGAGCAGACACTTATGAGTGTCCATAACATCAGAAACTCAATTTAGCATGTTAAAAGTATTACAGGAGGCCATTTGGGTAAAATGATCCCCTATAAACACAGATCCCTTATTTACTGTTCAGATGAGGAGATTAAAACAGTGATGTATCCAATTATGGCTTATTCTCATCCTAAAGGAAATCTAATTGATCTTTATTCAAATATAATGTATAGTAAGGAGTGTGTGAGAGCTGTTTATTTTTGGATTCTCTCAGTAGTTAGTAGTCAGCAGTAATTCAAAACAACAAACTTCACTCGAGCATGCCATATTCAAACATCAATCACTCTTTAGAGAAGCTCGCCTTCTCAACTTCACCCAACTTTGCCTCTGTCACGCATGGAGACGCTAATGGCTGGGTTTTGTTTCCATCTTCAGCAGGAGATTGTACAGTTGGAGAGACACGCCAGATTGTTCAGACAAACATGCCAGAAATAAGCTTAAAAACAGACAAAGTCAAACAAATTATATGCATATGGAGTTACTCAACCAATGAGCCAAAACTAAGGATCTTGAAAAAATATGCAGTGTTTTTCCTAAAGAAAAATTGCTTTAAGCAAAGCAAATCATTTGCAAGTTTGTTTTGGCTCATAGCTCAATACTTCCCAAAGGGCATAAGAGCACTCTGACTTGTTTGGATTTCCTTCACTGATCGGGTGGTGCGTGTTCCTGTTGTAACACTTAGAACATTGTAATGCTGTTAGCGAGACCACATGGGCCATCTGGGTATTACTTCCTACAGTGTCCAACATTCACTGTGTAAAATATTTATGTGACACCAAACGACACAGGATGTAGTTAGACTGATAGATTGAATACATATTTGAAAGAATGAAGATGAGAGGACCAGAAACAAGACGAACAGGGGGGAAAAGGTTATAACCCATTGACAGCTTAAAGAATAGGATGCACAAAAATACCCGTAGATGTCTGAATAGGCTTTCCAGAGGAAGATGTGTTTTGGATTTAAATATAATCAGTTTCTAGTTTGCACAGAAGCTTTTTATCTGTTTTATCTGGTCACTTTTTTCTGTTTTGTATCAGCATCCTTAAGCATCTGATGATCATCCAGATGTGCAGATCAGATGTTTTGTGTTTTTCTTTTGAATGGTTAAAGTGTTGAGGTGTTGCAGTGAGAGCACAGCCTTCTGTCTTCTATCAGCAATCTCTGGCTAGTGTTTTACAGAGTCAAGCATCACATCTGGAGTCGTAAAGCTGCCAGGAAGATCCTGTTTTTATTGCTGTCTTTTCACTCGACTGCTTTCAGATTTTGTCTCACTCCATAGTCTTATCTCTAATTAACCCTCCTCTTTCCGTCTTTCCTCCCCCATATGTCCTTTACTGGCAGGTGAAGTGGAGTATTTAGTAGGTTCTCTTATCACTCCTCTCCCTTTTGTCTCATTCTGTTGTTGCCTCATGTCATTTTTCTTTCTTTTTTTATCCTGCAAGACTGACGTTTAGCTCTTATTTGGTTCTGCTTATCTGTGAGGGTTGTTGCTTTCTTTGCTCTGTCTTCATCCCTCATTCTTTTTCGCTCCAAGTGCCTGAGGAGTGAAAATCAGCTACAGCCAAAACATTTTTATTCTCCTCTGGTGCTTACTGTTCGACTCTCCTCTCACTCTCTCACACTATAGTTTGTGCTCGTTTTCTTCACCAGGGAGATGGATGAAGATTGAGTTAAACCTCAGCACACAAGATGCAACTATTGGCAGTTTGCCACTCTTACAGTAAACCTATTTCACATAACAGACCATTCGTCCAGCTGTCCAAGAGATTTTGAAATAAGCCTCTAACACAAAGGATGAGGAAGACTGGAAGTAAAAGCCGTTTTTTTTTGTAGTTTGTAAATCTGCAGTCAGTCAAGATGTAGTACTGGCAGTTTAAATGAAAGGAGAAATGTTGGTGGACATAATGGTCTTTTGAAGGAACTTTATTCTGTTTGCTGAGATGCTGGATTCAGGGGATCTATTATTCTGTATTCTGGCCCTGCTTTATATGGGTGCTGGAAAAAAATGAGTCGACCTTTGACAGCAGAGGAAACTATGACCTAAATTAAACTAGGTTTCCAGTTAAATAATTGCTTGTTGAATTCATACAGAACAAACTGCAGATTTATCTCACTAGACTTATTCATTCATAGAGGTGACATGATGGCCTTTTTCCGCTCACATCCTATAGCACTTCCAGGGTGTTTTTAGGCCAAATGAGGTATTTAATCCCACCATCATGTTATGCATTTGCCTCAGGGTCTCCTCTCAGATTTTTGTGCTTAGAATACCTTGAAAGCAAGACAAATTTTAATGCAAAAGACCAGTGAATATTTGCTTCTAATATTTTTTCTCCCATTCTGGATATGTGTCCTAAAAGATAAAACTGGGCAAGAAATAATAGATGTATGCGCTTTAACTTTTATTTAGACAAGCTTTTAGTTGATCTGGTTGACATTTATAGTTTTGTTTATTTTGGTGCTTTGATTTTATTTAAAATGTTTGTATATTCAATTTAACTGCACTCTGTAAGGAACTTTGTAAATTTAATCTGTGAAAAGTGCTATATAAATAAAATTCAATAAAATTCTTACTTACTACTTACAGAGTTATTCAAATCATTCCTTCACCATGTCATTGACTCAAACAAGTCGTGTAGAATTTCATTGGCTGTAGGATCCATCTAATGGGGTTCAGGTGTGTTAAAGCAAGGATACATTGGTTATTTGCTGCCGTCGTGGGACTGAGTTGAATACACCGGACATAAATACTATAAGAGCATATTCTTCTTGTTGTCTTGGTAGTGCAATTAACCATTTGGTGCATTACTGCAAGCAAATGGTAAGGATTTTGAACTAGTATGTTAAAAATGTTTGTTACAATTCCACGAATGAATTTCTTTGCATAAACCAGCTAATTTTGGCAGTTTTAGTTTAAAATTATGCTTTGCCATAAGAAATCTTTGCGAGTATGTTTGAAATGTACGTATACATTGTGATGAGTTCTTATGAAGGATTTAAATGAAAAAGTAATTTGAATCCATCAACTCCAACTTGCTAATGCAATGTTTGCACTATCCCCTTAATGGCTAAATAAAAAATATAAGGTTTAAACACACAACTTTTTAAAATCTTAAAACTTTTTTTGACCCTATGACAAAATATTTTTCGGTATATTTACCATTTATTACCATGGAATAGGTAAAGATTATTAAAGTGTAAACGTCTGCTGGGTTTAGAGTAAAGTTTCTGCCATAAAGTGATGCAAAATGTCTCAGAAATAGTATGTATCAAATATACAGCATCAGGCCTTTAGGGGATATGGAAATACTAATATGAAAGGAACTTTGTTCTTTGCATCTATTTTCCTAAAAATGTGGAATTATAATTATCATTGTCTGAATTGCTGGCATGCAAACATCCACATTTTTACTTCTATCAGTTTTTTTTCTATGCAAGTCAATCGAAATATTTCTATATTTGTACTTACTGTTCTACACGACGTCCACTTTTACTGAGGATGAGTTTGTTGTAAGATTGCTGACAGTAGTGGTGAAGAAGTGAAGAATTACTGACTCAAAATCAATTATATGATTTGATGTAGTTTGAACACATTAGCAAATAATAAAACCTTTGATTATTTATGCAGTAAGATGCAAAGTATGGTAAGAGTTTGAGCTGGCCGTTTAACTGGGCCACTGTTCTCATCCATGCAATATAATATATATTAGTAGCAATAGTAGCTCGTTTTTTCTGCCTGTCCTGGCTCTTTACCATCTTTTCTTCTTTAAATTTACTCCTCATTTTATTGTTCATCTTTCACTCATTTTATTCCATGAAATTGAAACAGTCTTCAATTCTATTTCAATGTAGCAACATGCAGTCATAATGATTCCTGAGTTATTATGTAAAAGCAATAAGTTGATATAACATGAAATCATAAATTATTCATCACATCCACACAATTCACCATTTCATTTCAACCAACAATTCTTAATGTCGCTTATATATTTTCCCAGTTGGAAAGGATGTAATGTATTTGAATAACCAGTCTCATTGCTAGAATTCTGCTCACACAGAACTGTCACTCCTTTAACTTTCTTTTTTTTTTTTTAACATCTAAACGTTTATCAGCTTCTCTTGTGTTTATTATAATCAAGACTAATTTAGTATGGAAAATTAGCGATAATTAGCTTGGCGAAGCTTCTCCAACAAATTACAAGTGATTGAGTCACTGCTGACATGTGATTAATAGACCTATCAAACCATGCCTGTTCATCACCTTCAGAAGCAACTTATTTAATTACAAAAAAACTTTTAAATCATAAATGTCACTAAAACATCACCTGGTGAAACTGATTTTATTTAGAGAAACTTAGGTTGCACAGTGGGTCTACTTTGCCTCTGTGTGAGAGACAACACTGCAGCACAAGAATGCAGGGCCGTAACAAAACTTTTGAAGGCCCAATGATTTTGTTTGTTTTTTCTTTCTATGCCATCTTATATTTGAATGCTACAAAGACCTTTGGGCATACAAAAAACAAACAAACAAAAAAGCAGAGTTAAAGGAAAAACAGTAGTAGGACTGACAAGACCCTAAAGAAACATGGTCTTTGTGTTACTTTAACTGTAATTTATAAGGTGGTCTTAAGGTGACCGACAGGTGCAAAAGTGCATTTTACATAAAAACCATGCTGCAGATACAAAAAACATCTTCAAAAAAGAAAAAAAAGCTACATAAACAAAAACTACAAAAAAATAACGCTGCATATTTTTCTCTCATAACAGAAGTGCTCTGATGATTGAGGTTTTTACTAGCCTACATCAATAACCTTAATTAGCTGATTTCTTTTTATATTGTAAAACAATAAGGCTATATGTAAAAGAATAAGTGTTTTGATGTAATTTCTCTCACTGTTCTCACATTACTCACACTTTCCATCAACTTCCGTCCTTTTTCCTTCTCATTGTGTGTGTGTCGGGTGAAAACTTTTACCCAGAGGATTGATGTCTTACTGAAAAATCTGTACTGTGCACACTCCCTCTCACTGTCTCACTAACAATCACTTGGAGCCCCGAAATTCACCATAGTTATTGATGATCATGTTCTGATACTGTGACATGATGAAAATGCAGAGGTTAGGTAACTGGGGTAACAAGGACAGATTTCCAGGGTGAGGTGCATATTTTAGCAGCAGCATTCTTCTCTTAATAAACTGGATGATACATGTTTTTTGTAAGTTCTTAAGGGTAATGATGAAAACACACTATATGTAGATGATATGCTGTTACTGTGCTCCGTGAGAGGGGGTTATTTTCATAACAAGGTGGCTTTTTCAGCAGGACACCAATCGTCTGGGTAGCAGTTTCATCTGAGAAAGACACAATGAGCTAGTACTGGTACACGTTTGAGCAACAAGAGGGCAGGGAGAGAAACTACATCAAATTGCATGTTATTTATTTTATTATATTTGGCCGTGATTCATTCTTACTGTTGTTTTTGTACATGCACCATGTTATTGTATATGAAGTCTACTATCTTTTATCCATCTGGAAAAATAGGGGGTACTGTAGGAGCCAATTGATTTGTTACCTGTCACTTTATTTACCACTATGTGATGCTGTATTGCTGCCAATAACATGCGTGACGTGTACATGCACGTATTTAAGGTGAACACGTCATGCAATCAGCAGGTGTTTTGGCCCAGAAGGGCAAAAGGTTTGACATTAGTGGCGTGTCAACCAACGTCCGGGTCAATACCTCAGTAGCTTTGATTTTCTTTAGCTTCTTTTAACAGGTACAGTAAATGAACAGGAGAAACTATTTATGGACTTTTGCTGTATTAAGATAGACTTGCTCTTTACTTTCCTTTTAAAAAGGGATGTAAACAGATGGATCTGGCTGTGTCAGCCACCATTCTGTATGATTTTGTTTACATGCATTTTCCAAGTTTAATATTAGCTGCAAAAACAGCATTACCATTTGTTGGTTGTGCCGTGTAAACAAGCTGATTGTTTGACTTCAGAAGCAAATCAGTTCAACAGCTTTTCAAGTGTAGTTGCAGTATTTGTGACACCTCATACACGAGTGCACTTGATTAATCAGAAAGAATACAGAAACATTTCAACTTTGATTATCATATGAAAACACTTGTTTGAACAATTCAATTTTTTCTGTGTTTTTTGTCCATTTTCTGTCAAACAAATATATACTTCTTGGTTAAATTTTTGCACTTTGTTCTAATAATGATTTATTTGATTTTGGGGTTGCTTAAATTTTCATGACTTTGTCTTGTTTTTTTTCTCTCTTTATGCTAACATAGAAGTGCCTTATATTATCAGTTTTAACTTGAAGATGAAATGATCAAATTTTGTCTGACAAATTAATCAAATAAGTGATCAGGACTTTGTGTTGGCCATGTTTCAGCCCTGTGTGTATATTAAGTATTTAAATATTCTGCCCATTTAGACTTTATATCTGTTTTCATGCTTGGGCGTGTTCATAAGTGTGATTATCTCCGTCAGACTGAATAACTGATCCGCTAGAGTGTCATCCAGGTATTGAAATTATAGCGCTGTCTCTACACATTAAGAAAAAAAAAGACAGAGGATACTTTAACACATTAGACACAGACAAACCGCAACACACAGTCACTATAAAGCTGAGGGTAAGACTGGAATCCATTATCAATATGGAGTAGCCCAGAGAGAGTAAGTGATGTGCTGTGAGTGGATGGTGTGTTAATGTGAATGGATGCCTCTCATATATTGCATGCAGCTACCAGTCAACTGAAGTGATGACTTTGTGCATTCATGCTGAGCGGAAGGCTTCCTGTGATCAACTTGGTTATGGTGTGATGAATGCGAGTCACAAGGACTTCATTTTGGGGAAAGCAAGGTGCTGGAAACGTATGGTGCAGGATGTGATGACCCCATCTTTGAATACAGTTTAAAGTAGATGCTGGTATTTTCTCTGTTAATGTGAGATGGTTGCATGTTTGGAGAAACAATCAAAGGAATGTCAGGGGTTTCAAATCCTAGCGCAACCAACCTTAAAGAGTTTAGGCCTTTTTAAAGAATAAATGTGTAGCAATTCAAACATGCAGCTGTACTCTGGCCATAATTGTACCACTAAATTACTCTCAGTTGGTTGTCAGGATAGGAAAACAACAATAAAGCCCCTGTCACACATTTATTTACACCCACTCAAGGTATAGGTCCCAATTAAACACGAAAATGGGGCAGCAGGTGACAGGTGGAAATATCCGATAAACTAGAAAAAAGAGAGAACATATTAATTAAAGACATTCCAGTTTTATTTTATCTGATTTTGTCCTGAAATTTAATAATTCTAAATAGGATCAAGTTTATCCAGATAATCATTGAAACTGTGAAAGCAGGATGTTTGTGGCAGTGGCTGCACCCTGTGTTTCACTTCACACGCTGCCACCGCTTGAGCAATGAATCCTGGGCAGAAAGTCAATGAGTCCTGTTCAGCCCTGCTGATGCATGCTTGAAAATGAGCTAAGTGCAAGTGGTTGCTGCATCTTATTTGAAAAGGGCATGATGCCGGTGCTTAGTAAGTGAGCTGGAAGCTTAAATCATTAACATATTACCATTTCTTCATTCATATGAGAAGCAGTTTACATTTTGCTGGGTTGAAGGAGACCTTTAAGATCTAAAACACTGGATGGTTTATAGAGCTCTTAAAATATCTATAGATTCTAATTTTGAGTAAGAAAAGAGATGGTGAGTGATTCCATGTGCAGTAATAAGGTTTATTTTTCAACAAAGTTATATAAAAATGTTACATTTTATAAGAAACATGAACTGTGAATGACACTGAGAGCCTTTAATGCAATATTATGGTTGCTTACTGTCTTTGATCTTATTTTTTTAAACCGAGAAGCAATTTTTTTTTAGGAAAATCTTGTTTCATTGCCTCTTGAGTGCAAACAGTCTTGTGTTGTTTTTGTCTAAAAAATCTATCAGAGCAGCAACTGTTTCAGGTAAAAACCTTTCTCAAAGGCACGTCAGCTGTGGGAGAATGAATTGTTCATTCACTTATACTCCTTAGTTTGTTTTCCATCTTCCACAAAATCTATCCAAACTAGACTATAATCTGTCTCCCTTGGATGTTTCCCTCAAATGCATCTCCCTCGTTATTTGAGGCATAAATTGTAAGGTCATGTGCGATAAAAGAACGGTCTGATCTAGTATTATCAAGTGATATTTCTACTCTGTGGGCTGGCTTTCACAGCTGCTTCACTTGCTCCTAGATCAGAGGATAAAGTAGCATTTTGACAGGAAAGCCGTTGGCATTTTGGACCTCCAGAGAATCCACAGCTTTCGCTGCTGGCAAAATGGCATGCATACTATATACATATGTGTTATGCCAACACTGTTCTAACGTAAAAAGATTTACATGGATATGGTCCAGTGGTGTTAAAAGCATGACAAGTGTTGAGGCAGGGTTGCATCAAATAAACTCCATATAGTTCCGAAAACCACAGATAATTTTATATTATACGGTAAAGGTTTTGGGCAGCTCAGGGTCAAGGCTCTAAGGTAGGGGGGGCCTAACTCCCCTTTGATGGCTTGTAGATCCACCAAAACATTGAGCAAATGTGGATCCCCAGGATGAGAGACATTGTTAGAGGTCTAACAGTTTCATTCATATATATATTTATATATGTATATATATATATATATATATAAACAGTTTCAAATGGTTGTCAACAGCAGGTCCAACAGCATTGTTTACAAAGTTTCCAAAGGTTGTTTTAATAAGCTCTACAGAGAATAGCTTTTTCTGTGTCTAAACCTTTAACTGTTCACAAGCAGTGCATGTATACGGCCCCTTTCG
>JBAMIG010000016.1:13371836-13395017 GCA_037177335.1 Kiunga ballochi | reverse complement strand
GGACGGACGGACGGACGGACGGACGGGCGTACGAACAGACGGACGGACAGATTGACGGACAGACGGACAGGTAGAAAAAGTTTAGAAAGGACATTCACACAGTAGGAATGAATAAAACAAGGGATAATTTAACACAAAACTGAGATGAACCCATCAGGGGCTGTCAATGTCAGCCTTAAGCAAGGTCACAGACAATGGTTATGCAACCATTTGTCTCTGCTTCTAAATATTCTTTTTAATTACCTATTAAAACTGCAAAGAATGAATATAATAGAAAATGTTTAATGCTAAGCTCAAAGCCATTTGCATTAACCTGTTTAACTCAATCACTAGAATGATGGCACTAAGGGAGGGTTGAGACATGGCTTGTTTCTGTGTTGGCTACAATTTAACCCTGCTACTATGCAGCAAAAGTACTGAAGTGTTTGGGTTTTGGTTCATGAGACAGACCTAGAATGCACCTCATCATACTAAGTTTAGACCAGGGATAGGAAACTCCAGTCCTGCAAGTGCTGCAGCACACCTGACTCATATTAATGGATAATTAGCAGACTTGTGCAGAGTTTGATGTTAAGCTTTGCAGAGGCCAGCTGATTAGGTCTGATGTGTGTCAGGTGTGTTGCAGCAAGGAAAGTCCCAAAACTTGCAGGACTACGGCCCTTGAGGACAGGAGTTGCCCATGCCTGGTTTTACTATTTTCATCCATTTCAGATCATGGTGCATTTCCCTTTTACAGTGTACTCCTTGTATGCATAGTACTTTCATTTTCACTACACTGAGCAAAACTTGTCTGGCAATTTGCTATCGAACTGTTTTGTCTGTTCTGTTGATTTAATACTGCTGTAATATACAGAGTTTATACAGCTTCTAATGATGAAGTCTGTTTCATTCAAATGGTTGTTAAAGCGCAAAGGGGGGCAGGGGGAGGGGGGTTCGACAAACACATTCTGCATTCAGGCAGTTTTGGTTCTGTACTCTGTAAGCATCAGTTCTTTCACCAACAGTCAGCCACATATATTTTACACTCCTTTTCCTTTGGTTGTATGTTTATTTACTTCAACCTAATGTTACCTGACCCTGACCCAAGTCAGCCAACCTCTTAAATCGTGTGTTTGAAATGTTCACACAAAGCAGATGATGACCGCTGATTGAACTTCCCGCTTTCCTCTGATCTCAGCTAATTATCTGCAACCTCTAATGTGTGTCAGCAACAGAGGAACAGAACTTAAAGTATTGTAAACTGGGCTTTATGTCTGCATCTTGTAACTGTAACTCTATAATTTAGAGTTACAGTTACAAGTTACAGTTAATCTATAAGCTTTAAAAAGCAGTCAATAGATAGTTAAAAATAGAAACAAAAACATCAAAAATAGTTTTGTATATCATTTCAACCCTGCATTAAAAAGGCTAAAAGCATTAGGACTTAAAAAGAGTAATCATGATTTGGTACTTGTATTTCTAAGATCTTAGAATGTTTAAAATTATAACATATACTTTAACCAAACAGACCTCCTCCTCCTCATGATCATCATTATCATCATCATCACAGCTCCATTAATACAAATCAAGTAAGCTAAATCTCCTATTTCAATCCTCATCATCTTACTTCCATCTTTGATTTGCCTCACTTAGTGTTGTTTTGCCTTCTCCCTTTCTCCCTGCCTCTAAAATGTAGGGCCCTATGTGCCCTTGTAACCTTTCAGCTCTCTGATCTGTTACCTGGACAGCAAAATGATGGATTTGTTTTCATCAGACCTTATCCCCTCCCTTTGGCAGTGGACTTCATTGGTCAGACTGAAAATGACATTTAGCCCTTAGTTCCCAACCCCGTCTCTCTGAGGTCTGCACATGATCTTCACACTCTCAGTCACCACTGGCATATTTACTCTGCTGATATGACATATATACAGACAGAGAGGAAGGTTGCATAGAAATGAAAAGAAGAATGGGGGCCAAAGGTTTTGTGAGAGTAAGTTCATGTCATGCCAAATAATCACTGTCAGCAGTTTGAGGATATTCTGCTAAATAAGCATAATTAAAAATAAAGCTTGTAAACAGAATACTTCAAGTAAAGTGTTATCAATATATCATGTTTTTTTCTTTTTTGTTTTAGTCAGTTTATCTTTTTCAGCTGTTTTTTTCTTTTTTTGCTGAATTGCTCAAATAGGTAGCCAAAATGGCCAATGTGGTGATATCCAGTCCCTGGTGTGTGGCGTGGTGTCATGAAGCCATTATTCCGCTGCTATGTGATGTTTCAAGCTAGAACAGAAAGTAGAAGGTTGCCATTTCTCAGCGTTGGGGTTTTTAGGGCAATAATGGCTCCAGGAAGTCTTAATGAATGCCAGTGTAGCATCAAAACAAGCTAGAAGCACAGAATTTTACGGTCAGAAACTAAGTTCCCTGATGCACATGTTATTTCCAAGGCAATTACTAATTACAAAGACAAACCTCTGTCTGTATGTGGATGTGATCTGATTTTTGGATCTGGTTTCCAAGGAAACCTTTTGTGTTTAGTTTTAGGTATATTTAATCATTTAGACGTACAACTGGGTCGAGCAGGTTTTCTGGCTTCCTCCTAAAGTCCACAGATATGATGTTAGTCATGACATAGTGTTAGCTGATTGCTCCTAATTCTCCATGGGAGTCAACTTTAGCATGAATGCTGTGACTCTCTCTGTTGTGAACCTGTGATGGATGGACAACTTGCCCAAGATCTACCACATGGTTAGAAGTGGTTATAGAAAATGGATAAATCAAGAGTTAAAATTAGGCTGGAATAACCTAATACTGACTCTACCTTTCTTCTACACCTGTCATTATCAAAGCATCACCATTTCCCCCATTTCACATAGGCTGTGTTTCCATTGCAGATTTTTGCAAAATAAAAGCGGTATTTGTAAAGTTCTGAAAAGCTACAATTTTGACATACAGGTTATCTGTTGAAATGTTTTTCTGTTACTGGATTTTAAAAGAAATTTTTAGATTATGGGGAATTCTAGGGGTGATTAAAACACACCTATAGTTAACAAACAAGATAATCTGATGCTTTAAATATCTGAGCTAATAAAACAAATGAGGGCCAATCTCATCACCTAATGTGAAGCTGCTGTATACACAATTCAAGATTTTAGGAAAATAGTTGTGAATCGATCTATTATCTTTCTAAAGAGCTTCTTTTTGAATAGTCAAACTGGATGCTTTTCACACAGAAAGAAGCTGAACTGCTGCAAATATTTACCAGTCTCTCAGTAATATCTTAGAATACAAAGTTAACATGCTCAACATGAATTCTCCAGAGCAGTTTAAGAAATCCACACGTTGCATCCTCTACAGAAAGAAAATAGTTGATTTCTCGTGTAGCAAGTGGGTTATTACACAGTGTTTAGTTTTGCTGTGTCAGTAATATTTTCACAGCAGCATTATTCCAAGACAGGCAAACACAGCGTGACAATGTCAGGATATCTTGCATTGCTTTGTTATTGATGCTAACAAATGCTAAAAATTCTGTGGTTCAAAGGACAGCAAAAATATTTAAGATAATAGTAAAAACACTCACTGACAAAATATATATAAAAAACTAACATCCAAAGAGGACTCCATGTTCTTTTATACAACCACTTGAGTTATTCTGAGGCATGATGTAAAGACAATGTTCAAACTACTTCTCTGAGTTTGCTTCAGCAACATGTTAGCCAGTGGCAGGCATGCAAATCTTCCAGCCTTGGCAATGCTTCCTGTTGTAACGTGTGATGCCTGCTTCATCGTGACAAGTCCTTTGACCTTAAAACTGCTCTGTCATAGCTAGTCCTGTCTTTTATCTTGTTCATTTCTCTTTCATCTTGTTTAATCTGTGTTTCTGAGCCACTTCATGACAAGTCCTCATCCTTCTGCATGCACTACTGGTCCAAGCAAGTCGTGCAAAGATGGCCAAAACAAATGTTAAAGAGAGAGGGGAGTCTTTTTCAATTCCTCTTCCTCCAGGTCTCGCTTAGCAAAATACCAGCACCAGAAATGTCAGACATGCTCGCTGCTCTCTTGTCATTGTGTTTGTCTGGTTCTCTGCAGAGGCATATTTCCCATTCCTTTTCTTGCCGCTCCTGCTGTCCATGAATTTGATGTGTACTGAGCTTGTTTAGGCCATTCATACGAGCACTTGTCATTGATGTGTCGTCTAAGTGTTTCTCTGTGGAAGTAAGAGGTGACTGTTTTGACAGCGGGTTGGGTGAAAGGTGGGTATATGAATGCTGATACATGCCAAAGGATTCAGAAGCCTTTTCATCTATAAAGAGCAAAGATGAAATAACAAGGTGAGATGAGAAATCTGATACCACCCAGGGCAAGGATTTCCAGTTTTTCTTTTCCAACATCTTTTTGCCAAACTAATTTATTTCTACTTTAATATTAGCATTTTAACCCTTTCAAGACATAGCCCATGAAAAAAAATGTCAATATAAGGTCTTTTAGTTCCTTTTACAAGTATAAATAAGAAAACTTGGGGGATATTTATAATTTATTACCATGAGAAATGTAAAACATTTTATAGTGTAAACTTCTGCTTTCTGATCTTTATTAGGGAACTGGAGACAAGATTGTGTTTAATAGGATTTTGAGCAAAGTTTTTCACGACAAAGATGCCAAATGCCTCAAAAATGGAATGTATTACATACTTTATTGGGTTAAGTGGTTCAATAATGTTTGCATGCTTGTTATAGGCACAATAAATGCAAGATTTCTGCAAATCTGCTTGGGTGGGTTATAAGAAGTTAGGTGCAGCTTTGGCACACAAAGTTTCTGCACTGACCTCTCTCACAAAGGGACATTTCTTCTACATGCAACTTCTTTATGTGTTTTTCTTTATACAATACTTCCATTTTGGTATGTGAATAAAGGAAATTGGATATGATTATTTAACTGTTCAGACCCATCTTGGTCTGTAATTATCTTGAGCCAAATTTGTGACAGCGGCCTTTTTGACTGAGTGTGACTCCACAAACAATGGTTCAACATTTTCTTTGTCTTCAAACTGCACTTCAAGGAACTGTGACTGAAGCGGTGGTTTCACTGTGTTCCTGTAAATAAACATAACATATTGTTGTGTCTGAACCCCAGCAAAATTATCAATATTACATTAAAGCATTTTTTCCCTCAGTAAAGATTTTTTGCAAGACTTTTTTCACTGATAATAAATTCTGTATGGATTTTATTGGCTAAAAAGGGACGGATTCTATACATTCATAAAACACAATTTAAGCAATTTGTTTGAGTTCACATTACACAGAAATATAATTAATAGGAACAGTCCAATTATTTCAACGCTTCAATACCATTCCTGTTTTAAACACTTGCATCTAGCTCAGCAGTGGCAGATGAATATGCTCTCTGTAGTTGTACTTCATGGCCCTCCTTATTAGTCGTATCCCAAGAAATCTGGAATTATCACGCTAAATTACCTCTACATAAACTTTTAAATTCTGTCTCTTTATTAATATGGAACCAAAAGACCAGGGGAAAAAACAGATGAACAATAAGGTCAAAGGTTAGAATTAAAGAGACAACAAGGTGAGCAAATAGATATAAAAGACTGATGGACAACTAAAACATGACAAAACAAGAGAATGATAGAAAGACGGAGACACAAAGGGACTGAAAGAACGACATGCCTCATTGAGTCGCCAACAGCAAACCTGCAGGTGTGACATCTGAAGACTTACTATTATCGCAGCAACCCAGCTTCCCTAGGCATGCTGATAGCTTCTTGAGGGCAGCATATTGAGGTCAAGGCGAATGTTGTGCTTGCAGTTGAGTTTGTATTTATGGCGACACTCCAGGTGCTCTTTGTTACAGATGAGCCCAGAGCCCAGTACTTGGCAGAGCTCTAGAGAGGTAAGCTAGGAGAAGACTCAGAAAAAACAAGTTCACTTTGTTTTAAACAGTGGCCTCCCTCTCTCTCTTTCTTTTTCTTTCTCTCTCTCTCTCCCTCATTCACTCTCTCTCTCACACACAAACACACACAAAGAGTTCTGCAGTAAAAAACATCACTATAACTAGAAGTACCAGCCTTATATCAATGAAATATTTCATTTAAACTGGTGAATAAGTAATTCATTCCATTTCATAATAGTTCATATTATTGATCTGTGTTGATTGATGATCTTTGTGTACACACTTTTTATACATAATTTTAATACTAATATATATAGAGAGAGCTTATTTCTGGGAGTGATCGCATATTTCTTAAAGAGTTAAGGCCAAATAATTGTGATAAACAAAATGGTTGGAATGAAAATCATCTTTAAAATGTATTTTAATGACACATCACAATTTTTTTTATTGGGACACATAAACACCCACAGTCTGACTCAGTCATTATTGCGCCATGGAGCCATGGCCAGTCTGGTTGAATGGCTGCATCAAGCCACTGAAAAATAGAATGACGACTAACATCCTTCAATGCTTTGTGATATGAAGACCTAATTGCTCTTTGAAGCAACACTGATGAAACAACAGTCATCATAAAATCATATGATTATGAAAATGGATGAAACTGCTGCACCAAAGAGGAGAATGAACAGACTTACAGAACTGACAACAGGACGGACACATGAGTTCATAATTTAAATGGATCTTAGAAGTACTGATGTATTTTTTTAACAGACATAATATCTACTCTCTGCCTCGGAGCCGCTTCCCTTTTCAGTGAACAAATTGAATGGTGTCTGTGTGGGCAGTTGTCTTTTTTTCTCTCTTTGTTTGATTGTTACCCTCACCAATCCCTCACCCTTTTCTATTTCACTTAGCACATTTTCTCTTCTTTCTTTCTCTCTGAATTTCTGCACACCCCTCTGTTATAAATGAATACAAACACCTCTCCTCCTCTTTTTCTCAGGCCTCTGTGCAGCTACTGAAGTGAACCCAGCATCATTTGCATTCTTAATAAGTGCTTTTTGAAAGGCACTCTGATGCAACAAGCACAGGCTGAGGCAATAAAATAAAATAAACAAAAGCATACAGATGGTGTTTGTAGGGAAGTCATTTAAAAGGAGTCAGCTTGTCAGTAAAGAAACTAGAGCCTCCAATGCTCATTTTTTATTAATACTGCAAATCACTCATTGAAAAAGTGTGCTTAATATGATCGTTGTTCCTTTTTTCTCACTGAATGTTTGTGGATAACAATATTCAAACCTTTCATTTACAGTAAAATACCCTTTGCAGACAGACCTGGAGAGATGCACAGACTGATATGATGAATTTAGAAGATGCAATATGAAAAATGTTGACATTGTCCTCAAGGAAACTCCTAGCAAAGAAAACTGAGTCATATGCAACAGCAGACAACATACACCACACTGAGTGGTAAACAACATCCTAAGATTTCAATTCATCTGCCTTCAAAGATTATCGTGCTCTAGTTGTGTCTCAACCACCCCAATATTTCTCAAGATTTCCTGGAAAGAATTATTTAACAGATGTCCTACATTAATATGAATTATTAAAAGAAATATGAAAATGGGTCTTGGCGGCTAAAGAAGATGATTAGAATGAAAAAAAAGATCTGATTTAACTTCAGCTCTTCTGCAATCAAAGCATATAACCCGACTCATTTTCACACTGATGGCATCATTACCCCTAGTATCGTTTCCAGATGCTGAAGATTGCTTTTAGTGTAACACACCAAGGTGGTTTGTTCATTTGGGTGATAGGATAAGACACTACTCAAAGGAGAAAAAGAGAATAAATGCCTGCTATGTTTTTATTTCAAACCTAAAGTCGATTTTCATTTGGTCTTTGTGTTTCCTTATTACATCATTATCCATGCATGGTAGGCCTACAGTATGTGTATTGCTAGGTTTGGGCAAGAATGTAAAATCTAAAACCAACTTTTTGTACCTAAACATAAAAAAAAATTTCTATGTCTGTTTCTTTGTCTGAGGCTAATGACTCATTACCTTTCTTGTTGACAAAATTTTACCATAGTTTATAACTTTTCCATATTCCTCACTGGAACGTTAAGTAGAATTGTTTCTATTTTACTGTCATAGTATTGTCGACCATCGGTTCCACTCTAAGGTATTTTAGGTTTCATGATCAAATACTCAAATTCTAACACTCCACCAACTGAACAAGTCATTGTTATTGCGCAAACTATTTTTTCATACCACGTGTATGGTTTCAAGACTTAAACGTCTTTTTCTAGTTTCTTGCTTTGATGCACAAACTTGCAGAATGAATGAGGAGTAGATACAAAAGACAGTGGCTCAGAGAGTGACACACACACACACACACCACACACACACAGAAAAGATCATTTGTACACTGGTTAAAAAAAAATCTTGATGCATCTTCACAAAGAAAGCAAATAAATCAGTTTCTTATTTTCTAGAGCTCATCTATCTAAGAAGGAAATAAGTCTTGAACTCCTTTACTTGCAGTAAATAAAATGTATTTTCCTCTGAATGAACATTCACACATTTATGCTTCGTAATGAGGAGCCGATCTTATCGTCTGTTTTGTTGTTGTTCTAAAATAATTGTCTAAGTAAAATATGCAATGTTCTTAAACTATTTTTTAAAATTTTTGAGCCACAGTGTATCACAGAGATGGGAGATATATATATATATATGGTGGCCATTGTTATCATCTTGATAGCCCCAGGTTGTTGCTTTATAAAAATTAGTGGAGCTCAGAGGGGGCTGTTTGCATGGAAATGGATGATCGCCATCAAATCCGAGCTGCGTATAGCTACAAACCTACTGAGCTAACTTGGATCTAATGGGAGCTAGCCAGCTAACAGAAGTGCAAAGCTAAAGCACAATGTTAGTTTGCTAAAAACTGCAGCTGTGCCACATTCTTTGTTCTTGCCAAAGATATTTGAAACTTGTCAATCAAAATGACACACCTCTTATGCTGAGTTTCAAGGTTGAATAATATCTAAACTCATGAATACAAATAATAATAATAATAAAAATTATAATAATAATAATAAAAACCCTTTACAGTTGTTATGATGGTAAACTTAACTTATTAAACCTAAAATATTTTTTTGAACCCAGCTGTAAACATGTTTATTTCTGCAGTGATGTTGCCTGCTAACCATAGGAGTGTGTGGGGATTTTCTGTTTTGGAGCCCCTGGTAGATGAGTGGTGAATGGTAATTTTGGCACTTTTTCATAAGCTTTTGTCCAATGAAGGTTCCCCCTTGGTTTTCAGCAAGAGCATGCTGCCATATACAAGTAGAAAAGGTGGGGTTATGGGGGGAATGGATCACATAGATCCACGTAGGACCTGCGCACTGCTTTTTTATCCATTTATCTTTGTCCATTTACATACTTAATTGAAGTGCCCCCAAATAGAAGATTTTAACAACAGAAAAGAATTTTTAAGCTGTTGCTTTTACTTGAATTTGTTGCTAGCCTCAACGTCTGCAAGCCAGAGGCTTGTGTGTGATCTTATTCATTTACAAGTCACTTCCTGTCTGTCTTTCCATCTGCCTCCCTGACTGTTTTTTTAATGTTCACTAACTCACTTTAAAAGACAGTGAACTTTTCTCCCACTTCTACCCATTTCTCACTTTGTCTACATTTCTCTCAGAGTGTTTTCCCTTATCTGTCTGGCAGAAAAGTAAGGAACAGTGTTATCTAATTTCTGCTAACCTATGTATAGCCACACTGACACACATTGCCATTGCAGTGAGAAATATCTGAAGTACGTGACACCAATCAGATGAAATCTGCACTGACATAATCCATCACCCGGCTGAGTGTTTGACATCTGTTACGGTCTGTTAAAAAAAAAAAGAAAAGAAAAGAAATTCTATAACTTATATTCATCCACAATTATATCTAAAAAAAGTTTTTTTTAACCTAAAAACTACATTTGGCAATTATTGTGTAGCAAAATAATAATCTAAAGAAAGTATGACTGTTTCTTGGTGTGTGACATGATTTGTAGAGCTGAGCCATGTCCTCGTTGGGATTATTTTATCTTTATTTTCTGTGTCTATATTTTTCCTTTTGACATTTTCTATGCATAAAACCGGCATGAAATCTGAAGGTGTTTGTGTTCCTTTTCAGGGTGTACAATCCGTACGCATCTGAACATTACCATCACAACCCTTTTGTTTTCCTTCCTTGATTCTTCACCACTTTGTTTACATCATTGCATGTTCCTGTGTATTCTGTGTTTTACTGTGGAGGTATCAAACTTCCACTAAGAAGCTTAGTTTATAGCCTAAACAGCTTTCTGTGGTTTTGTTAAGATGTACATTTTAAAACAATAACATCCTTTCAGAAAAGCCCTCTCTTTTATAATTAACCAAATAGTTTTTCTAACCTGTGAGGATGTATTTTAAATGCAATTTATTAATAGTAATAACAGAATGATTGACAACCCAATCATTTAAATTGTAGGGATTAATTGATCATTAATTAAGTCTTTTATGAAAAGGTGACTATTTTTTAAATTAAATATATTATTACTGACTGACAGCAGTTTGTTGCAACATCCTGAATTAAAGTCAAAAGCTGAATCAGGTAAAATATCCCTACCTGAACACAAGGAATGTTTTTGAGTAAATGTGTTGGAGCCTTAAAGTTGACTCTGATAACTAGTGCACTACAACGGGTCCATATTTAGGCTCCTACACGTTAGCTACACAAAAACAATGCATTCAGGTAGGTTTATTTTACCTGATTTAAGTGTTTTATTATTCAGTAAATAGAATCTTTAAAGACTGCCTTGTTTAACATATTTTTCCCCTGAGACTGATTAAAACCTAAATCTTCCTCTTTGCTCTTTCATCTTCTTTTCCATTTTCTACTTTCTCAGAGCAAATACAATATATCAAATCATTATTCACAGTCTAACACACCTCTGCCCCCCTTACTGTACATAACAGTGAACATGTTCTACAGATCAGCCCTGTGGCATTAGTATTCATTGTACAAATCCCACAGCTTTCAAGTTGGTCCTCTTGTGCTTTTCAGTATTCATCAACCCAAGAGTGAAGCTAACAGCCCAGGTGTCGATACTGGAGCTATTTCTCTTACATATATGCTTATTTTTCTCCCTCCTTCAGGAGAAATCACATGCTGGTCAGGTGGAAAATGATTTATAAGGTTCCCTTTGAATAAATTGCAGACCAGGGAAATCTGGAATGGGCAATGCAGCGGTTTGCAGTGATGGAGAGAAACGGGAATGGGACAGTATAGAAAATGGGATGCAGAGATAAAGTAAAGGGAGGAATGAATGTTAGAATAGAAGGAGAGGGAGGCTAAATATGACTGTTCACTCTTCAGATGCATTTTATCTTTTCAGTTATTCATATTGCATTAGATTTTAGAGTGAATGGATTGCTTGCATGGTTAGTTTTCTCTTTTGTGTGCTTCTTCTATGAGTATGTGGCAGATAATAATGTTAATGTGTGTTTTAATATGCATAGGTTATATGCTTTGATATGTGGGTTTTTTTCTGTTATAATATTTTAGTTTGATATTTAATCACTGCTCTCATTATGTAAATAACTTTGGCTCATTCGTTGGAATGAAAAGTGCTATAGAAATACATTTGATCTGAATTTGATTCAATGTGGAAAAATGAACAGATGGATGGAGGGTGACGCGGCTTTAGTCATTTGGATGAGTATTCATTGTGTCTTTTTTATCTGTAGTTGAGTATTTTAACTTCTTGCATTACATTGTTTACCTGTACAATTTATTTTTTTCAGTGAAGATACTTCACTCATGCAAAGTATAATAGTGCAGTTGCCCAGGTGAACATCAGGCATTTTCTAAGGATACAATGACGGTAAAACAATAAAAACAGGATAAGATCAAGATAGATATGGAGATAGATATGGAGACCACTTACCTTTGTTACTGTAAAGTATCTAATGAAAGGTATTGATTACAAATGCAAGTGGAGGGCAAATGCACCTTCATCTCTCCCTGAACAGAGCACTTTGGACATGTCTTTGAAGTCTGATTGAGTCCTTGAACTCTGCAGTGATTTGCATTGCAAATCAACCTGACATTATGGTAGATAGGAGATGTACTAGCCTGCCGTGATTTAAGCCCAAAAAGAAAAAAAATAACACATAGTTTGCTGTTAGACAAACCAATGAGACAGGAGGGATCTTCAGTCATTAGAGTTGTTAGCATTTTGGATTATAATCTAACAACACGAGTGCTGAAGAGATGGCATCTTAACCTTTAAAAACAAATTATGTTAATGAGGTTTATCTAAGTCCTCACAAAAACTGTAAATAATGTTTAAAAATGTGTTTTATTACTCTTGACAGACCTCTTTGCAAACAAATCTTGCATTATTCACATGCTATGCAGTGCAAATGTGATCAAAGTAATCATTATCGATGAGGTTGTATGTCAAATATAATGCAATAACTTTACCATTTTTTACAAAGAGTCATTTTTGAGTTACTTATTTATCAAGATGCCAATTATGTTAACAGGAACTTCATACAATGGTTTGTGGTTGCACGGGGTAAGCAAACCTTTGCAAGTAACACACATATAGGAAGTAATCTGTGACGTATTGTGTAATCTTTTAACATACAGTTGATGTTTTAACAACGGGCTGATTTACAATCAAGATCTTATGTGTCTCACTACAGCAGCAAGATCTCAGTCCTAAACAAACAAAACCAAAACAAAAAGTTGATTGTAACCTTGAGCCTTTGAAGTAGCTCACAGATTTGGCTTTTGTAGGAAAAATAGGTGGATTTCTTTCTCTCTTTGTAGAAGACGTTAAACCCAAGCATGTGGTTAATGTGTTGATGAACAATGTGGCAGTTTCAACTGGATGCTTACAGGCACAGCCGGACAGCCTGCTACAGCAGAGCACACATGAGCACAGACTGCAGGGGCACAGAAAGAATGAACAGGACATCTACACAGAGCAAACCCAGTAACACCGAGCACTACTACTATTCTTTTGGAGATCCAATAGTTTGATACTGATTACAGAAATAATGAGAAACGTGGTTTTGTTTGCATCCCTTGAAGCCTACTATCTTACAGCTTTACCCGTCTAATGTGATCGGTCTGTAAGGTCACTTTAGCTTACAAGTTTGTGGTTAGAGGCTCAGTTTACATTCCTAATGATGCAGTTGTTTGACACTACTTCTTTACAGTCCACTGTTGTTTCTCAGAGGATGAGAACAAAAATGTAATTGTTTATTGTTTAATGTGATGCATCAATTTGAAAAGCTACTGGGACCCTTAAAAATCTCCGTTACAGTCGGCAGGAAGAATTGCTCAGTGTTTGCCGACAGTTCTTCAGGAGCCCAATCAGAGTGTTTCAGGTGTCTTATAATCTCTCATTACAGTGATGGAAGACTGGATCAATCTCTCTGTCTCTGAGATCATTATCCAGTCATTGGGATTCTGGGGCTGATTCCACACGGACTGTTTCTAGCAGACACGTGTAGCGAATCTCACTTCGAAAACTCGAGTTGCATCAGTACGCTTCACAAAGTTTAGTTGAATCAGTGCATTTTTAACAAGCCTGTTGATGTATTTGCAACTGGCTGTGCAGATACAAGAGTTGTCTTTAGAAAAAAAAATGTTGAGTAATATCCTGCCCTGGATTTTGGCAAATGTGCTGCTGAGATGTGAGACATGAATGTGAATTTTAAAATGTTCACTCAAAGGGGATATCAATAAATAATTACCTAAAAAAAAGACTAACACATACATGGACACTGCACGCTCTGGAAGCTTAATACTGTGTGTGAACAAATATTTAGGTGGTCAACCTGACTTGTGCTCTAAATTGTTGCTTCAGTGTACAGCAGTGCATCACTGAGAACCACACACACCTCTGCAAAGAGAACTGGAGCATATAAAGGTAAAAACAAAGCCACCGACTGATCCGATACAAGGCATGACAGTGAATCCAGGACACGAACGGTGGTCCAGGTTTGTGATTAGCTCCTGTCGTTCTTTTTAACATCCCTTCAGAAAAGTTGGCAGCGACATCCATCCCACACTTTCTTCAGATAAGAGGAAGAATGAAGTAAAGTGTGCTTGAGGGTCCTGTGCAATTGTCTGTTCTGCTTTGTCAGACCTGCAATATCTCCATGTATACACATGAACGCACACACTCCCTTCTCCTCAATCTCTGGATTGATTGCTGTAATCAAACAGTGAATGTCGGTCAGGTTGTATGTGAGAGTGCCACTCTATTTTCCACTTCTATAACCATGAAGAGGAAGGAATACTCCCAATTTCCATACTAGCAGTTTGTAGAGGAAAGACAGGGTCACAAGTAAAAGAAAAAGAAAAAAGGAGAGGAGGGGCAAACATATCAGCAGGGTCATAAAAAAATTACCCTTGTCTTGTTTTCTTTGGGGAAAAAACAGCAGTGCAAATGTGCTTCAGTGTATCTGGAGCATGGATGAAATGACAGAGATACTTTTTTTTCCTTCGAAAAAAAAAATTGTAATATTTCATCTTCTTAAAGGGAAAGGATTCCCTTTTTATATGAAGAGTTAGACAAGTTAATCCTGTGGAAGAGACATTCAAGAAAGCAAAGAGTCAAGAAGACTTATCAACTTGGCTCACAGAGGCAACAAAGAAGTTCTCACACTGAAAACAAGATTTAACTCCAAATTACTTCATTTAAAGGATTCATCCCAAATTACTTAAATAGGGTGTGGTCATATTAAATGTCAGAAGTGAAAGGCCATGAATGGGTGTGTGACCGTGTGTGCAATGTTGTAAAAGTTACTCAGAGCAGGGAGATGTAAATGTCTGAGGAGAACAGGCTTTATAAATTTAACCACATTCATTTCTGCAGGTGCAGCACATTCCCCACTGATCACATATCAACCAAAACAAAACCAAGATGGAAAGCCATCAAATAACATATAAAGAACCTGAATCGCCAAGGTCCTTAGCTTTCCTAGTGACATTTTTTAAACTGTGAAAGCATAAAAAAGTATTTGCTTTAGTTGTGGAAAAGAAAGGGCCTTTATATCGTCTAGTAAAGGGACACAAACACTCCTCTTCTGTACAATATTAATAATGGCCCAAAAATGTGGTGGGAACAATCGACCCATGATCAGAGTTATGCCTTCACATGGAAGGAAAAAACTAAATGACACCTCACAAAATAACACATTTTTATTGTGTATATATATCTGACTGAAACAATACATGTGGTTTACAGGGTGCATACAGTTATTTAGCTTGTTTTAGATGTGCCGTTGTCTCAAAAGAGGTGAAAGAATCAGGAAAAACATATCCTCACATTTACTTTTAACAAAATATTATACAGATACACACACCTGTCATCTGCATCAGGGATTAAACAAAGTAACAATCAGTTTATGTTCGATTTTAGGTTCTTATATTGGATTTTTACTTCTCATATTTATCCTTTGTTTTTCACAGAAGTAGTGGTGTTTGACTTTGCCAAATACTTCTGTAAATTTGCATGTTACTGTCCACAAAAGAGGATGGAGAGAGTAGCAACAGCGTGACAGTGACAGCAATGGCAAGACAGACAATGTGATGGAGATGTGGCTCAGTCAGAAAACACAAACAGCATTGGAGCCTATCAGGATGGGATGAAATAGATGAGCAAATGACACACAAAGGAAAGACAAAACAGAAAAGAGAAAAGAAGTTATTAAAAAAAGAGTCAGAGCAGGAGGAGCGAAAACTGGAAGAAAATGTGAGATAGAGCAATGAGAGGGATGCTGGGAAATGTGTGTGTGGGTGTGTGAGAAGGCGAGAGTAGGGAGGCGATATCAGGCTGTCCATCAGTGTCACAGAGCTTGTGTCCTCTGTAAGTCATTTCATCCATCAGCCAGGAAGGTCTGATTGTGTATAGAGAGGCTGTTTACTTATTCTACAAAACACGCAACCCATCCTGTCTGTAATGCCTGAGCTTTATTAGACCTTTGCTGTCATCATCTCTGTCATAAAATGCAGTGTAACACACACACAGGTACACATGCACTCGTTTACTGTTTCTGTGTACAACCTGCTTTGGGTGTGTACTCACAGTAAAACTTTAAATACTGAATTACAGTTTTAATGTCATTTTTCAGCATCTACGAACAGGTTACTGTTTCACATTCCCTTCTGATCAACTCAAATTACTTCAATTAAGTAATCTAAATTAAACATGAAGACTATAACAAACTAAATCAAACTTCTAATTCCACACCATTATTTTCTTTTTTATTTTGCTAGTAATGCATAATATACTCACTTTACATTTTAATTCATCCTTGTCATAAAAATGACAGACTTTTGTTGCACAAATATTATAATTTTATTCCTTAAAGTCAGTGTTGCAGAAGGAAAGTCTCCCACTGAATTAAGTTTGCTCAGCAGGTTCTGTTGTGCTTCACAACCCATCATTCCCTCATGAGCCAAGCATCACTTTACATGCACCCATCTGTGTTGAAAAGGGGATTGTCATCAATCCAGCAACCTGCTACTGGTGTCAGGGAAAACGAGGAACAAAGAGGGGGAGAGAGAGTGTGTGTATGTGTGTCAGTAACTGACAGGAAAGTGTCTTATGCTCAAAAACCGACACTTGTTTGCACATGGCAGTTCACTATGCAGCTCAACATCTATACGTTATGATTATTGGAGCTCAATTAATACAAGTCTTCATAACTGAACATCATATTCCTGGCTTATCACCAGTAAAACCCTGCTTTGCTCTGATAACATTGCAGTGGGGTATCTGTAGGTTGAAGTGATCAAACCTCAGTGATATTTTGTCATTCCTACTCCTCAATGCGGCTTTTTATGTAAATACAATTTGTCTGGCGAGTTTTAACAAAGAGCCTGTCGAGTACAAGGCGAGAAGTATTCAAAGAGCCCTTTGAGGCTGTTTTGTAAAGCGTATTTTAATTGGTCTAGAGAATAGTAAGGGCTTTTCAGGAATATTCACAGATTACCAGGCTAAATCTCAGACAATGCCCTAATTAAAAGACAACATACAAGCAGGAGTTCTAGCATCCTGCTCCAGATAAAGAGCTTCTATTATTAGCTTGCAGACATGCTAGATTGTTTAAATGAGAAATCTGCACACAGATTTTTGATGTAACACTATTCTTTTTATTTTACGAGCAGATTTGGTTCCCTTTTTTCTTTTAAACCAAAGGAAGATTACATTGTTTTTGACCTTTGCCTATTTTCAGGTGAGAGAGTTCAATCTATATTTGAGGATTTGGTCCCATTTGATGCAGGAACTGATTGAGAAACCTGTGTTTGGTAGGCTGGGAGCATTTAAATGATTCCTGTTCTGAGGATCAAAAGCTCGGACCTGTCCCCCCGTTTTTTCATGCCACTTCACACATTTAAATAACAATTTGTCAGATAAAATAGATAGAAGTGGAAGTCAACCTTAGATAAAAAAAAGGATGTGTTGCACATTAGAGGTTTTAGACAGCCAAGCACTCCGTCATGGACAGATGGCATCAGCTGATATTGATCATGAGACAAAAACATTTCATAAACTGGAATTCACTTCTGGCATCATCCTCTTTTTCTGTGTGTGAACTTAATGTGGGTTTTTCATTTTCTGCTGTGAAAGAGAACATCCATCATCTCCTTTTCTTTTCTCTTTTTTTTGTTGTTTTTTTGCTTACTGGAGTTTGGCCGACCGTGACAGAGCTTTATGAAGTTCTGTGCTGCTCTAGAAATCACTGATTGTTACCATTTTCTGCCTCTGCTTATAGGGGAATAATCTGGAGAGGCCGCTCACTGCACCCTTCAAATAAGATTTTCATCCCAACATAATTCTCCCCGGGGACTTTATTCGTTTTCTGCTCTGTATGCACGCACATCTTCCACAAGCTCAGAAGTGATAAAGGTCCACAAGGTGCAATCAGTACACACACTTAAAATGAAGGTGCATTTCCCTAAAAGTCAGATAAACGCTTGTGGTGCTGCCCTGAGTGTGCTTTCATTCGCTTCAAATTGAATGTCACTGGTGATGACAGTGATGCTGATGATGATACTATTTTGTTTACACTAACAAAAAGAAGGAGGGGGGAAAAGTTGAGACTCAGTTACAGCACAGACATTTCAGAGTTCTGTCTCCATTTTTGGAACAAAAACAATGAATCCAATGTTCCTCATTTTGCTAAATAGTTATATCTGACTCTTCTCCCCTTTTATCAAATACTATTTTCTTTACATGTCAGCAAATTCCATTAAAGGGCTGATCACTCAAGAACATTTCTTTGTGAGTAATTTATCATTTCAGAAATGGGACTGGTGTGGGTAAGTTATTGGCTTTAATTGAGAACCAGTTTTTCTCATTGATTACCTCTAAGCTGATAAATAGTGAAGAGACATTTTCACTATTTCATATTGAGCCTGTGCAAAATATGGAAAAAAAAAAAAAAAAAAAGGGGGGGGGATAAAGAGTAATTAAAGCAGTGTTCATTTTGCTGCTGTATTGGGCTTGAATAGCTGTTGCCTTGGATGCTGTGAATTTAAACAAAGAGGATGACAGTGAAAGCAATGGTGGGCTAAGACTGAGAAACAGTCAGACAGAAATAAAGAGAGACCCAGCAGGACACATCATTTAGCTTTGTGCCTCTTATTGATTCCACCCTGTCATCGCTGAGAGGACTACTTACCAATTAGAAGATTAGGGTTGCACTACATCTCACAAGGGCAGCTTGATTGATGCAGGAGGGAAGAGGGAGAGCTGTGAGAGAGTCTTTAAAATTCAATAATACATGAAAAGCAACATATGGTTAGCAGAGTGTAATAGCCAAAGATGAGTGAATCGGAGATAGTTGGTCTCTGCGTTGTCTTACTGAGTGCTAAGGGGAGCTCTGTCTCTCACAAGACATCTCACACGCAAACAAATCCACCAACAACTGTTTGCTAAAATCAACATTCGTGCTGCATTTCTTTGATGAGCCTTGGGCTTCAGCGTTCTGCTGCTGCTTACATACATTGCTGAGGAATTGCAAAAGAAGGAGTTTTTCAATCAGTTAATCCACAGCTGATTCAGAGAAGGGGTGAAAGAGTAGAAATCTAAACAGACTTAATTTCCAATCATACTATAGTGTGTGTGCAGTAAATGCATTAAATGTACATGTTTAATGAATCCTTTAGGCAGGTAGCTTTGTTGAAATAGTACATTTAGGTACGTGACATCAAACACCTGAAATATTTCTAAAAAACTGGAATGTTTAACTTATTGTTCTTGGATTCTTTGTTGGATTGCTTATTTTTTTATACTTTGTAATTTATTTATGTAATTCTGCTATTGTAATCTGTATAAAAAAGTCTACTTAAAAAGGTAATAAAAATTGCTTACCTAGTGGAGATCCATGGTGACTAAAACTAGACCATGTAATTAACAAAATCCGTCACTTTTCTTTATCTTTGATGGTTCTGAGGAAATTAAATCAAATCCTGCTTATTTTATCACAGTTTATTTAATCCAACCAAAAAACCTTTTAAAATTAGATTAAAATCATCTTTTAAAAACAAGTGAATTCAAGCTAAATATGTTAAAAAAAATTTATTTATATTTTTAGTGATTATACATTACTAATAGTTTTTAAGCAATATTAATTAATTCCAGACCCACTTTTTTGTGTAAAAATTGGATGCATGGCAATGGAGCTTTATATGTGGTTTGTAAATATAGATTATTTTTATTTACTTATTTACCCGAGCAGATTGGATTTTATATTGACTACCAAATGATTAAATACTCACAAAAGGGACTAATAAAATCATCTGTCCATTTAATTGCTCATGCCCCGGTTTTTTTCTTCAGCCTTAACAACTTTTATGAATATTGCATAATAAAAAAATAACACTAATTCCCAGCTCTTTGATTCACTTTCTATGCTGGCAGCACAAACAAGCGTTAAAGCTTGGATGTGTTCGTAATCAGTGCGATTTTTAAGTTTGGAGACAATTATTCATTCAAGGAAAAACCAGAACAAGTATAAGAAAACAAGCAGATGGAAAATTTACGCATGCAGACATCAGTTATAAGGAAAACTAACAGCAAATCAACTAATTTCATGCTGTGTGAAAACAAAGAGAATATGTATAAACAGGTTTATTCCATCTTCTTTCCCACATTAAACACATACACACAGCTACAGATACACACATTTGTATACAGATGTCTGTACCAGCATGTAGAAGACAGAATGGACTAAAAAGTTGTCAATGCTCACTTAACAGCTTGCGGTCCTTAAACACAGTCTGTACCTGCATTTTTCTGATGAACCTTTTTGTCAAAATGTTACCACAAACTATTCCACAGTTATGTATTCACATTCATTTAGTCGTTTAAATTCACTAATCCAAACACAAAAAACTTCTTTTTGAAAAAGATTTAAAGTTAAGTTGGACCCTTAAATCCTAGGCATCTTGTGCACTGACTATATTCTGGATGCTATCTGATTATTTATTATTTAATGCTTTCAAATATAACTACACAGACTGAAATTACACTAATCCCATTAAGACTGACTGATTAGTGAAGAAATATGATCTTAATATCTGAGCTGATGTGGATATTGCTATATTTTGAAGATTAAGTAATGAACATAAAGCAGTTTTATAATTATACCAAACCTCATTTTAGCCACATGCAGCTCACCAAGTATGCAGTTACTCATCACAAACATGCAGCTTTCCTTTGTATTAAAGAGCAGTTTTCTGTAATTGGATCTGATGTGTCCAACACACAAGTCAAAGGATAAGAACCAGGCTTAAGGTTAGGAAATTAGTTCAGGTTGATGCACAACAACTCTGTCTAAGGCAGTTTGTCAAACGGCAAGTGTCACAGTACTCATATGCTGGAATAATCTGACACTGACTGTCCTATGTGAAAGGGGGCAAGGAGGTGGCAGGAATGTTGAGTTAACTGCAGTGAAAGAGGGAGTGGCAGTGTCTCCAATGACAGCAAGCAGTAATGAAAGGCTCTGACGGTGTACAGGTGAGACAGGCTTGAAATCTGAAGGTAACTGGAGGAGGACATGACACTGCGGGGATCTTGAACAGCAAATACAAGATGAATTTCCAGGAAATAGGCAACAAAAAAATAGACAGAAAATGAAACTCTACCAACTTCTACTTCAAAAGTAAATATAAGCTGCTGGGTGTATTCAGATCAACACTCTTTGGTTTATTTTATTTTAGTCTGTTATTAAATTACTAAAGAAAAACATGGCACATTAAGTCATGTATTTAACAGACAATTAGTTGTATACGTGTCTGTTAGGTGTTGTCGTTTTCGTATTATATAACTAGAAAAGCTGTTTTTTTGTCTACTTTCCTGACAGTGTGCTGTCACTGCCAACATATCAGCGTGAGTATGACACACTGTAAATGCTTTTACTTCGGATGGGGATTCAAAGAAGAGTCCTATGGTGATCTCTCATTGTAAATTTCTACATGCGGTTGGACAGCAGGGTTCTGACAAACAAACCGGTTGTTTGCCGTTGTCGTGAGCGCCTGCTCTGTGTGCGTAATTGCTTTAATCTTTGCATGGAAATGCCTGCGTGCCTTTGCCCGCCAGTTTTGGCTCTGCTCTCCACTCCTTTGTCTCCTGCAAATGATTGGAAGATTGCTTGGCCTGTCGTCAAAATTACAGCCACATTCTGGGAAAGAAAAAAAAAAAGGCTGCCGCTGGTTACTGGGTGGTTTGCACAGACAGTCTGTCCTTAGCTTGCAAACATTGATGACTTTGATTGTGTGCGTTGGCTGGTGGTAATTTGTTTGGTCAGAGTATTGTTTTGTTGTTGTTGTTTGTTATAGTACCTGGTATTGAGCGTAGATATCGGCGCTAGCTTTGCTAGTCCCAACACTTGTAGTATTACGACCATTTGTTTGTTTCCACAATTGTGACAATAAATTCGAAACACCTGTCTGCAGTTCTCTCCATTATGCCAAGTTGTGTTATAACAAAGTGGGAGCCTCTCTGGGAATTTTCATTTCATTATGTCTAGCTTCTTTAGTCTGGAACAGTTTCTTGAGGGTCCGTCCCATGTTGGAATTAACTGCAGCCGTGAGGCTGATCTCATGCAGATTGCAGGTCATTTCTATCCTTTGGTCTTGTAATGGGCCGCCAAGAGCCAAATTACAGCTCTACTGGTGGAAGAATTTGAAGCTTCTGGGATGCTGAAGGTCTCTGAGGAACCCGCAGAAATGTGTGAGAGCAGTCTGAGTATGACGTAACAGATAGCGAGGTGGAGGAACCCCTCCCTCAGACCACCAGCGCAGATGCTGCTGAGCGCTGAAGTGGGATCAGGGGTTGGGAAAATATACAGGTATGCTTGTTATTCTTCCCTAGTATAACCTTCTCTCCTCAGATAGCAGCACTGTTGCCTGTGCTGGAGCTTAGTTAGAACTGGAGGCCTGTAGGAAGAAAATGACTTGCTGCAAATGCCTTGCATCATATGCTTAAAAAAGATGTTCGAGTGAATTTACAGTGCAAACCGGCTTTGATGCAACATTCTTTTTCCAGGTGTATAAGGTGTATATAATTAGCTTAAAGAAATGAATTATCCCTGGGCTGTATTGTCTTGTCACAGACCGCACAGAATATTTCTAGCAGTTACCCTGTACACTGTGAATATAAAGCAATGGAAATATTGGGAATCTATCTTCAGCACAACAAAAGAATCCAAACAACTTTTTTCTTAGAGGATATCTTAGTTGGTGTAAAATGGCCTTTATTAGTTTGAAGAAAGGATGAATTCCAACAGAGACAAAGACATACGGAAATTAAAGAGTCTTTCATTTTCTAAACCACTCAATCCAATTCAGGATTGCACCCCAGTTATCATCAGGTGAGAGGCAGGGTGCCAGCCCATCACAGGCTTTCAGCAGACATTTCATTCTTTTTTGCAAAACACTCATCTTTTTATTTAAGTCATTTAAAAGCTTTCAGAGCTCTAAAGTGTATGTAAAACAGTCTCTGGTATATTTTCTTAGCTTATAAGCAGCATTTCTAATACCTTTTGAAAAGGTTTTCTTGCAATCAGCCTTCAGGTGTTTGGGTTTTGTTAAGAACTTGGACCTGCTTCTTTTTAAAGATCTTTTTAAAGTATTTTATTTATATCAAGAAACCTTAAACATGCTGTCTGTGTCAGGAATTTGGTGGTATTTAAATTGCACCATTATCCACTGAAATATTTTCTCTGAAAAT
>JBAMIG010000016.1:13346871-13360594 GCA_037177335.1 Kiunga ballochi | reverse complement strand
CATTTCATGTTTTTAATTGCATTACAGGAAATAAAGAACTTTTTCACAATATTCTAATTTTCTGAGACAGTCCTGTACATCTGGAAATCAATGCAAAAATATAAATAAATCCACAGATGAAGATAAAGTTAAATGGTAGAAAAACTGAACAACTAATATGGGTCAAATAAACATTCAAAACAAGTTTTTCTCATAAGAAATTTTTAAAAAGAAAAATTGAGAACAGAAATTAATATTGTTAAACAAAAATATACATTTGCATATTTAAAATAATGAACAATGCCAGAAGCAAAATAAATAAATACATAATAACTAGAATACTTTTGCAGCTCAACTTTTTTGTTAATAAAATAGAAGGTAAATATGTAAAAAAAAAATGAATGTAGACATATTGTTTGTTCTAACCTTTATCTGATCTGTTTTTAATGACTTTATTTATTTTTTTATTTTAATGTGATTTGTGTTTTTATTCTTTATTTCTGTAATGCTTTTGCGCTTTATGTAAAGCCCTTTGAACTGTACATGAAAGATGCTACACAAATATATTAGCCTTACCCTGAACTTGGTCATTGGATCAATTTAGATTAGTCCGAAATCGAGGGAGGGAGAGAAAGAGCTCAGTGTTTCAGATGCTATAGGAGGATTTTTTTCTTTGCTAAATATTGGATTATATTTGGGAAAGACAACAATTCCTCACAAAACTACAAGATTATACAATTATACTCGAGAAGCATCGTATGCAGAGTATGTGCGACTTGAGAATTATCAGTCCTTATGTTAAACTGTTCAATTTTAAGAAACTGAAAGTGTCTTTATAGTTATTAACATTTGCATTTTGAGACTAAGTGAATGGATATTTTCACTAGCCAGAGCTAAAAATTCTTTTTTTTTTCTTTTTAACCATTAATTACCTAAGGATGTGTAATTCTGTTCAAGGTAATGGAACATGCATTAAATACATTTATTCATGTCACTGCTACTCACTCAATAAAGCTGGAGATGAGAGAATCCCTCATCTACTACTACTGTTTCAACGACACCAGCACGCATTTTCAAAACATTACATCACCACCAACAAACATATTGTTTATTCAGAGTCATGGAAGTATATGCAATGAGTCTGATAGATAAAATGATGACAATTATATGGATCAACAAGAAATACAGCAATGATTAAAAAGAATAATAACTGTGTATTTAAGAATAGAGCAATAGATTATGTAATCCGTCCTCAGACATGCGATCATCTAATTACACATTCAGCATGTTCCAACACTACAGCAAAATAATAATAATATTGATATTAAAGTCTTTGATCTAACATTCTTTCAATATGTGACCTTTAGGTGAAGCAAGATTTATCCTTATATGTGACTGAAATAAATTTACCATGTCTCCTTTAAATATTTCCTCCCTGATGGCCTGGTGGCCAGTGCAGGCTGGGAAAGACAGCTCAATTTGGTGGTTTGAGAGAATAATCTTTCATTTGCATCATGATGAATGTTGAAGCGAGCAGTCTGGACTTGACAGTATGAAAGTGCTAATTTAAACAAAGATTATTAATGAATGCTAACAGAGGCTGGTATCTGTCAGAAATAACTCTGAACAGGGAGATGGGGCATTTGAACATTTAAAGAGGACTGATGAGTAATCAGAATGGTCTTTAAGAGGAAGCGCCACTGTGCGCATACTGGAGCTATTTAAACAACCCCATTATGAAGATTAGTTTTTCTGAATTTGAGGACAGGGTGCTGGTGGTCTGTGTTGATAGATTTCAGTCATGTTAACTATGCAAAACCACCATGCATAAGAACATTTCCAATTCTCCATGTATACTAATCTACTTGCTCCACTGCATCTATATGTTCTTTACTTTCCGTTGCAACATTTTTACATTAAAAATTCAACAAAAAAAGGTAAATGAATGAGATCAATGGTGTAAAAAAAAAAAGTTGCACCATTTTGCAAATGTGCTCATTGTCACATAAAAGAGAAGCCCGTCTGAATGCTCCTCTGTGGGGAATTTATACAGAACACACACTTGCTCATCCTAAAGCAAAATGCTCCAATTAATGTGGCAGTTTACAAGCTGGAGAAGAGTAAAGTCAACTGTAAAAACAAGAAAAAGGAACTATAGGGTAAAAGAAACAGTGTAGCCTCATATAGAAATTCCTGTCACCATACAGCCTCACCCAAATGTACCTCCTGCCTGCAGAGGAGACATGCATTTTTTATTCAGAAAATAAAGGACAGAAACTTGCAAGCGTGCAGAAACATGCAGACACAGAGAGCCTCTAAATGCAGAGGATGGAAAAGACTGGCGGGACAAAAATGACTGGGTTTATGGAGCTGAACAGTCAAATGCACCAATTCATACTGCTTTGCATGGGACTAAAAATTTTACATTACAAGGATGACAAACAAAGGAATAAAGAGGAAAAGGGTTTGGAGAAGGTTTATTTTTGCCATCTATTATCAAAACCTTACAAAAAATGGTTCAAAACAACAATCAGCTTGGGAATAAACATGTCCTGCATTCTGAATAAGCTGCGTTTTCATTTGACAGCTAACATCTTTGCCCAGAACGCCCTTCCAGGTCCATGGACAGTTCAATCAATATCTGACCAACCAAGCTTTTCTTCCAACAGCTAAATACTGACAAGCATAGATGTGAAGCCGGTTTCTATTGGTTCTCTCCTGAATTGACCAACATCTGTCACTCTAAAGTGTCCTTCGGTATGCTTTATCACTGTCGACTTTAATTACCCTTCTGATTGAAAGAACAAATAAAGAAAAATCTAGCGCACACACACTCACTGCATCCCTTTTAATTCATCAGTATGTTTATGTTCTAACATCACCACTGACAGGTCAAGTGGAAAGAACTAATGATCTTGTAATAGAAGCACCTGGCAGTGAGCGGGGCATTTCAGACCGCAAATAGACTTTCTTTACTTGTTGCTGATGTTAGAAGCCGAATGAAAACAGGAAAATGTAGACATGAGTGACTTTATTAAAGGCCAAATTGTGCTTACAACTCAGAGTGACTCCACAACTGCAGCTAAGGCAAAATATTTAACTTTTCAACGGCAGGATCTTCTAAAAATGGTTTGAAGGAGGAAAACTAGTTAAACTTTATCAGCCAAGTCTATGACAGCTAAGACTCAGTGATTTTTAAATGTGAAAAGAAAGGATCTCAAACCAGTGCCTTGCTGGTTGAACATGATGTGAATGTAATGCATCTAAGAGCTAGTTCTATAGTTCTGCATATTCTATTTTAAAGAAAAAAGTATTTCAATTAGTCTAAATACAAAGAATATATATATTATAATTTATTTGGTGTATTATACATGTAATATGAATTTAGAGGAAGATTTGAAAACTGATTTCATCCATTTTTAAAGGCATTTTTTTATTTCTAGTTAAATAAACAACAACACTGATTGCAAATTAAGAAAAAACTATTTAAAAATTGATCGTAGAGCAAATATTTCTTATTAAGATCTTCACTATCCAGATAAACAGAATTCATTATGACAGAGAAATGAAGAATATATTCCTGATGCTTTTGCTTGAATTATTTTTTTAAGTGAAATCTTTTTTGTGAACATTCTTCAGCATTTATGCAGATTTTATTCAGGATAAAGGATACGAGCCAGGCTCAGTCTTAAGTATAAAAGGAATAAACTGACTTTTTATTTAAAAAAAAAAGCCTCATCTGAGTGAATGTGAAAAGCTGTGAAAACCAAAAAGGACTTAAATTTTTTCTTCCCTGCAAGTCTTTTTATTTTGTAAAGAACTATTTAAGCATTGTTAGAAATCTCTAACGTGAGACACATTTAAGGTTCCCAATTTAAAACAGAGGACAACAGAGATGGGTGAGAAGACAAGAACAAAATAGAGTTGGAAAAGTGGAGAAACGACTCAGAAAGAACATTAGACTTTAAAAGAAAGATGGATTGAGAAAGATGGGGGGAGCTGAAATGGACGCAGGTAGAGCACAAGGTGGAGAAAAGTCAGTGGAGCAGACCGATGCAGGCATCAGACTTGAGATTTTCGTACCACCATTATTTATCTCTGATGAACAGCCTCTGAATGTAGAAAGGTTGTATGACAGAAATCAGTCAGAAGGCAATCGTCCATACGCAGCCACTAATGTGCCAACCCATCGATACAGGCAGAGTAGAAGAGAGATATATGAGAAGAGGTGAAAAGCAGTGGTGGAGGAAGTTCTCTGGTTTTTGTGTATTAAGGTAGCAATACCCTAAATCAGCAGCAGGGAGCCGTTGTCCTCTTCTGCAAGTATTTTATACTCCAGCTCCAACGTACTTTAGACAAATGAATGAACGATTGTGCAGAAATACAGAAAAACTGTAGCTCTGCAGGCCTCAAGAACCAGTTTCCCACCACTGCCCTAAACTCAAAATACTGAGTGGAAAATAACGGTCTGTAAATAAAAACGTGTTATGAGGCAAAATAAACTTTTCATATGAAAGTAAAGGGCTTTGTTGCACAATTAGGGTAAGCCATAAAGACTGACCTACCACAGATTCTTTATAGATAAAATGCGCTACGCTTTTGAAACACTTAAAGACAGAAATAGGAAAATCAAACAATAAGAAATAAGTTAAAATGTTACGTGGGACTTTTTACTGGGCAAACAAAAGGTTTCTTCATGCTATGAAATCACTAAAACACACTGAGTTGTGCACACCAAACATAAAGACTTTCAGCCTTTTGTTTAATTTGTCTTTCTGATGTGTATGTAATTTATTACTACATTACATCACATATCACCATACTTTCCTCCTCTACTCCCTGGTTCTTTGCTCTGTGAACAGACTGTTGTTGCTGCAGCAGGGATAAAAAGCAGGGATAGACAGCTGGCCCACTTCATAGAGACTCGGCTTGTCTGAGATTTGAAATGTATTGCAGCTCGAAGGCTGTTTTGTGTTCTTGTGAATTGTTAACTGCTGGGAAGACTGGGCCAGCTTATGATTTGCTACCATGTCTGCATACCATTTTTTTGTTACTTAAAGTTTGTGGTGCTGCCTCTGGTTGTGTTTGTCTGTACAGTGCAGTCAGTCAGGTTTTGGTACTTTGTGCTAAACATTATTTGGTTAATTAAAACCATTTTTTCTATATGATTTGTTTTCTTTGATTTGAGCAGCACCACCCACCCATTCCTCCTGCTAGCATTTGTTTTAATGTAACTTGGGACAAACTTCCTGTTACTCCACCTTACATCTGAGTATTTTTCCCCATGTTACTTCCTCTCTCCCAGTCGAGACATTAGGAGATTCTCATTAAAAACACCATGTATATGATCTTCTATCCATCATTATCTTGTTAAAATTGTAAAAATGTGTTTTTCATTTCAGAGTACTTCACTTCTTTATTATTAGTGGAAATTTAACTTGCTAATATTAAAATATATTTATATAGATTCTGTTTTGCTCTTCTTGTATTTTGACATCATGTTTAATAATATACTTTATAGTAAATTCTTTCTTAAGTAAAGCCAAATGCAAATTAACTGAACAATTAAATTAATCAGAAATTGAGCAAACGGGTGTTTCTGCATGTTGTTATCAACTTATTCAAGACTCATAGCCCTTTCATGTTTCATAACCACATAACATAATAGATGCCTCAGACTTTCTTTACTTGCAGCTTTAGTCAAGGATAAAACAGAATTTTCCTTTTTTTCTCTGAAACTAACCAACCTAATGAAGTTAATGATTAAGTCCGACTCTCTTTGTGCTGTTTATGAAAGAACAGAGATGAATAATACCACATGAGTTGTTTAAAGATAATTTTGAGTTGAATTTAATGCTTTGATTTTACACAATGGAGGTTTCATCACAGTCAATAAATTAAAGCTGCAAACTACTGTAAAAAAGTAACTAGATGAAGGTACGGTTAGATTTAGGACCATATATTTTTGCCAAACATACAGAATGAATGCAAAGTTTAAAAAGTATTCAAATAAGGACAATATCTACACACTCTTATATGATACTGTTTTGAGTTGTCAATGTATCCAATTATCTACTGTCTATTCTGATTTGTATGTGAATCTATTTATAATCAATGTCAGACAACTTTTGAGGCTACTTGAATGCAATGCATCCTAATTATTTGGTTTAAAATTATTTGAGTGTAATAAACAAATCAAGACATGATGAGACTTTGATCTTTAAAGTCTTGAACTTACTAGCTTCTTCTTACTAGCATTTTCCCTCCTCAGACAGGTGAATAACATCATTATTTTTAAAATATACAGTAATTTTACTTGCAAACTAGTATTGTACATCCTGGGGTAGATCTTTTATCATGAAAAGCTTCTGAAAAAGAGAATCATAATTATAAAAAGTCGATAGAGGCTCTACAGGGAAGCCTTCACAGGCCGATGAGTGGTGTTCAGATTTATTTATACATTTTACAGTATTTTTTTTAACTTTCCTGTTGAGCATTATAACATACATATTGGTGGTGTGCATTCAGCTGTAAATCAAAGCGAGCTCATCTAATGTTTAAAAAACAGTCAGATTTAATGCAACTTTTTTGTATTTTTCCATTAAAATGCATTTAAAACAAAATGAGTCCAGTTTTTAGAAGCAATGTTTACATGAACTGGTTTGTTAAAGAAATGTTAATGCTTTACATTTGAATGTTTAACTGGAAAACTAGATTTTTTTCCCATATATTTCAAAAGGAAGCAGTCAAACATATTGGAGCGTGTTTAGGCCAGCTTTCCTTGCTCACAAAACAATGCAATAGGATGCAATGTAGAGGGATGACATAAGCTTTAATACAGCACAATTCACACAAATTATTAATCTGCCTTCATTTACCAAAGGTTCATGTTCATTTTATTACCTGGTACAACTAAAACATACTTTTGTTTGGAAATCATGCTTGAATTTGTTTTTCCACAACTGCATAATATGATCTGGTGGATAGTTCACCTGGTTGCACACTATATTTTAAGACTGGAATGCTGCACCAATATCGTAGCTGTCTTTATATTTACAGTACAAAATTATCATGACTGAAAAATCTCACATCACTATTACAAGTACAACATTAAAAGACTTAGAAATATTAATGAATTTTTATGCAATGCTTTCTGCCTCAGTTTTAATCAGAACTTCAATAGAGAAAATATCTATTTGTGAACTTTAAAACAATCTAGTTTATGGAAAACTGTTTTCTGCAAGACGGGAAAAGCTTGTCATCTCAGTAATAAGGCATGTCTACAGAATAATTATTTTGTGAATGTTGGGAATAACTTAGAGGGAATGGTTTGCCAGCTAAGATCCTCTGTTATCAGACTTTCTGTCAATTATTGTTAGAAGAAGCCATAAACAGAATTTATTCCTGGAGCTCGAGTCATTTTCCTACAACAACAAAGAAATAGGATGCAAAGCAGCTGTATAATAATTTGGTGGTGATCTAATTTTGTGGTGAACGCATGAAATTTACTATTGAGACTTCAAACCGTTGTGCAAAAAGTCTTACATGGCTAACACTGTGGGATGTTTTGCTAACTATAACTCACAAATTGCCTGTTTTTGTCTTAGCTGAAACATGCAACACAATGTATTGGTTGAGAATGCAAAGGCAAAAATCAGCAGACCTTTAATAGTAAACTGAATCGGTATGTGGATAAAGAATACGCTGTGTGTATGTGCAAATGATTGCAGTGTATTTACTTGCGAGTGTGGTGTGAGTCAGTTTTACTGACCAAAGCTGACACAGGTTGTGGAAGCCCCTGCTAAGATCAATACATCACAGCCGCAAGCACCTGTCAAGAGGCTGCATGTGTTTGTGCGTGTGTGTAACATCATGTGACAGTCATTAGGCTTCAGTTAGACCTCCTGCCCACCTGCCTGAAAAAGACACAACATGAGATCACATGAATCATCTGTGACACAAATAATACATCTTACACAAAGCGAAGGTGTGTGTGCTGAATGATGCTGACCGGAGGCATGGCCAACAGTTTGAGTCCTCTGATGATATGAATGGAAACCCCACCTGACACCAGTATCTCTCTTTCTGCCTAGTAGCATACAGATAACAATGCCAGGCCCACTGTTACTTCTACTGTGATGGATCAGCAACGGTGTGCACGCAGCATTGTTGCACATCTTCCTTTCAAACACCCACATTCACATGCACTTATTATGTTTGGCATATGGAAGCAAACGGGTTTCAGTGAAGCACACAAACTGACCCACATCAGGTTGTCGGATGTTGTGCCTGTGGATGTGCATGCGTGTGTACACATAATGTGCTTCACAGACATTCAGGCAACTATGCACTCAGGCCTGTCGGAAAGCATGACCCTGCACTCACATTAGGAGCAGATTATCACTCACACACATAAATAAACAACAGATATTGACATTTGGGAGATGTACAAGCAGAAAATTCAAAAGGCAATGTGCTAATGTTTGTAGTTTACATTAGGGAGTCAGGGAGGCCATGTTTTGAAGACAATATGTTATGATCTTATATGAGACTAAATTCAAATTAGGTGTTTTTTTAAAATCTGATTATTGTCAGTTTAAGGAGACAAGAGTATATTTTGCATTACATTTACTAGATGATAGATAATTATAGTAGCACAATTTTCTTTCTTTTCAATATTACGCACGAGCAACCCATTCTGATAGGAAAACATAATTTATTCACTTTTGCAGTGAAGACAGAAATTGTGAGATAGTCATGTATTTTTTCTGTTGTTTTGTACAAGTATTCATACATCATGATGAAAAGCTCTAAGAAACTATGAAAACTGAGTTGAAAACATATGGAAATATTTGTTTGGCAGTTCTTTTTCTTTTTTGTAACAATGATTCTGGAAAAAAACATCTCATAGGAAACAGTTTTGTTTTAAACAGCATAATATTTTTTGGGAATGAGCAGCAGAGTTGAGTATCTGAGTTTTGCAAATGTGTTATTTGCTGCACTGACTGGCTAACAGCTTTAGGCAGAGATAGTGTCATGGCATAGGGCAGCAAAATTGGAAAAACCTGGGAAACCTGCGTTCTGTAGATTCAATAGAAGCTCTTTTCTTTTTAATTTCTGTCTTGTTCAGATTTTCTGATGACTATTGCTTTTTCCAGTGTTATGTACGAGACTTTGTGATCAACAAAAGAGGACATCTAGCAGCAGATTTCTTTCATGTGTGTTACAGAACATTTTAGGTTTTAGGTGTGCAGAAGTAAAAACAGCATTTAGCTGACACACGTGCAAAATTTCAGGTGCTAAATAGTAAAATATGTGTGCAATTTTAAATGAAACTTTACCAGTATGGATGTTGCTCCCATGTACAATATAAACAAGACAACCACAATGGCTGATTTGAAAAATGCTGGATGAGGAATGAGGTATCCACATATACCAAGATCCTTTGTTAGGGTAAAATTACCTATTGAATTTAATGATTACACTTCAATAATCTAATCCAATAAACAACATCAAACATGAGTCAACCGACTGGCTTTATGCTGTGGCAGATTACACGGCAGCGCCAAAGCTTTGGATTGGTTTTGTCATCTCTTGTGTCTCTTTGGGGCATCGGAAGACTCACAAGTTATCTGTCATGATGACAGAAATTTGATGCAGGCTTTAATACAAAGTTTCAAACACGTCTGTCTCACTGAAAGGAAACTGAAATGCTTCAGAGTTTCTATTTCAAACATCCCATCTAAACTTATTCGTTTTGTTTTAGGGTTGCTTGATTTGCTTTTTAATATCCTTAAATCAGACATCAATCAGCATGGACAGATATGTACTTTTTAAAACTAGAAAAACATCATAAAAATTTGTGTTTGAATAGATAAGAAAAACTTTGTTTTCTTTTTACATCATGAATTCGTGAAATATCTAATTTTACATAATCCATAGTTTATCCAGTGTAACAATGTGTAAAGGAGCACATAAAACATTTAATATGTTTATTATTTACAACCTTTTTTTATATATGTTGAAGCAGTAAAGGTCCAAAAAGTCCCATAAATATACATGATGCTATAGATATCCATCATTCATATTCAACAGTTTTTTTCATTTAAACACGTCTTCAATAAATATTAAAACCAGGAACACTTAAATTATTAAAATCCAGTAACTTGTGTCGGCGTTCCAGTTCTGAAACTTTGACCTTTAGTAATGATACCTCCATTAGCTTCATATTTGATGCTTCACAGCACAATGTCAACATGCATCATTTCATCAGTGCTTGGGAAAAAAATGGACAATGTTTGTTTGTGTCATCAAGTCTGAAGCAAATGAACGGTGACCCTTAAATATCACTCAAACTAGCTGTGAAAAAATGAATGCATTGTTGTGAAATGAAAATTGTTTTGTAATATTTTTTATGTTAAATAACATCCATATCACTTTATATTAAACACACATTTTGGGGTTTTCAAACAGTAAATTTTGTTTACATACAAGAAAATGAATGTCGTAAGCAACGGCATTGATAGAAAAAGCTGCAGTAAAAAAATTTAAAATAAATGAATAGCAAAAAACATCAATTCTCATCCCAGTTATAATGAAATCACAAACCTAGAGTGAGGACACTAATGAGTAAATACTACTTCTTACATCAATTAGCAAGAAGAACCATGAGTTGGTGAGCTTCATCTTGTCAACACTACATACGGAAATATCCTTTTGGGAACATAACAGTATCAGCATGAAAACATACTGAGAAACCTTTAACAAATGCTACAGATCTCAGTCTTTGCATTTCACAGTTTCAACAAGAACTGATATTTCATGCTAATTCATCAGGAGACTAAAGGTTCAACGTGTGAAGGAACGGATCAAAATAAATCAAAACTCCTTCTTGACTTGTTCTTAAAAGGTAGAAAAGCCAACAGCACCTGCAAATCAAACCAGTCAAAAGATTGCAGGTTGGAGAACTATACAAGGGGATTAAAAAGACCTAAAGTCAAAGTTTCATTAGAAAAATATAGATCAAACGTACAGATCCAAGGCCATGCCACTCTTAAGTATATGACAAGGCCCTCTATGACATTCATACCCGTTGTGTTGAATTCATGTGGACAAGCAAATTGTCTTCAAGCTGTTGCCAGAATTCTGGGTCCATTTTTCAAAGTACAGGTTATGAGTTTGCACCTCATCAATCAGAGGACACACAACTCCTTCCAAGGCACATAAATTAATCTGAGCAGCGAGACGAAGATTTAAAGGCAACACAACTCCACTTGTCATGGAATTAGCTATTGCATCATGAAACTGCATGATTGCATCCTTTGAAACGCAGTTCGCAGATTTGCAAAATAGGGTGTGGCTCGTGCATCCAGAAGCCCAACAGTCTACATGCCATGGGTAATTAAATAGTTCCAGAGCTGGTATGGATGATAAAAAAAATAGTGTTGTTCCATTTCTGTCATTGTCTTTGATGGGTGAAGTTTCCTTTGCATACCAGAAAGCAGCTGTGCACGTGTATGTGCATGTAATGTGAAGTTAGTATTAATCTGTGTGCAAACTACATCTACAATTTATAAACACACATACATATAGTTATGATGTGCATTAGCTGTTTATGAATGGTACTCTATGTGGGAAAAGGTTGGTTTATTGTGCTGGCTCTACATAAACAAGCCAAATGTGGCTGAGGATGAAGGGAATTAAATGCAGGCAGGCTTTTGTTTAAGCAGGGTTATTTATAGTCTTGTTTGAAGTTGGCCTTTCAGCAGCACTTGAAATGAAGCAATTGTACAAGACTTTTGAAATTTATCAACATGAGATGCATGAAAACTAAGCTTGTCAGTGAATGTGTGGAAATGTAGTTGGAAAGAGGTGGGTCTCAAAAACAGAGGCTAGGGTGGGGTATGAGAGCGCCCCAAGGGTTTTAAATCTCTCTCCTCACTAAACAGAAAGGAGTCCATCAGTAACAGATACCCCCTCAATTATTCAGGAGGTTAGCATGAAAAATAAATGGCTGCTTCCTGTTGTGAAACGTGGTGCTGCTCCCGTTCCTGAGTCTTTCAGGTTAGTACGTGATCGCACAGAGGTCAGGCTGGGCAACTGTTTCCTCTCAGATGTAATTGTGGATCACTGTTTTTATCTCGTTATCGGCTGAGTCCGCAACCTTTGGACAGATGCTTTGCTCTCATCAAAACAGAGGCTACTTTCTTGACAAATAGTGCTGATTGGTAGGAGCTCTGCAGCTCTGAAGCTGTTTGTCTTCCTAAGGTTCACTCACAGCAGTGTACAGGAACCATCCCAATACAAATCCGTCTGCACCACTTTAGTTTGGCGAATTGCAAGGGAAACGTGGTTAAAAGGAAGCACTTTAGCATGCTTAAAAAGAAAAGGTTTTAAGAATTAAGCACATTTTTAAGTTTTGTCAATTTGCTTTCCTAGTAAACATTATTTCAGGGACAAGCAAACCCGACTGCAGATAGTAGCACTTTAAATTAGCATTGCAGTTTTCATCGTGATATGCCTCCTATCACTACCTATACTTGTTCTATGTGTTTCCCCTCAACCAGTAAAAGAATCTTGTCTTGACTCTTCTTTCTTTTTATTTCTTACATTTTTCTTGCAAGTTCAAAATAGATGAGGTTTTTGTATCCAGTGGCTCTTTATATTTCAGAATATTTACATGTTTTTCCAAAATGTAGAGTTATTAGATTGAATGTTTACATATTGTGTCTTTATCTTTTGTTTTTTATAAATTCTATCATCACCCAAATAACTGTACCATTAATTTCTCTAAAAGACTATATTTTAATAAATATGTTTGTAATTGCACAAGTTGAAGAGTAATGTATTTATAAAAGTGGGAAATAATACAGAAAAACTGAAAACTAAATGATAAATTTTACTATTAATCACAAAAGGGTGTTGGCGTTTTAAATCAAATCTAAAATTATGTGCGGGAAGCAGACTGGGATCAGCTGCAGTTTTGCAAGTAAAGGGCTAACACACATCTGACTCAAATCAATGGGTATTTAGCAAACTTGTGCAGAGTTTATTGTCAAACTCCACAAGTCTGCTATAAAGTCTGATGTGTTCTGCAGCAGGCAAGCAGGACAGGAATAATAGTACCCTTCTAATGTAGGAGATGTGTAATATCTGCAAGTTGTTGCTGAAAAAAAAATTGTTGGCTCCAAATGCCAACAGGAGTTGATATGTTAGAGCAAGTTCACAGTTGACCATTAAAAACCTGTATTTCATGTAGGTGGTAGATCCTCAGGTATGAAAAAAATCGCCATTGTTTCTTAAAAAGACTAATTTTCCAATAGTCTATAATTTACCAGCAGATTTAAATTCACCTTTTGGAACGACCAAATACAGATCAAAGTCTTATGACCATAAAGTCCCAGCTTGAGTTTTAAGGAGAGCCTTTTTCTGATGACCTGTTTGTCCCAAAAGGTTTAACAGAAAGCCTTCGTAACCAAGCTTTATGAAATTTTAGAAGGAAAAACTGCTTTACATGAAGCACAGCAATCTCACTGGCATGGAAGCACATAGCATGAAATGTGTCTTACATGAGCTTAAAATGCATTAGAGATATTATTCTAAAATATATTAAGACTGACTATATTAAGACAGACTAAGAGCGGCTCAAAGACCTCTATGATGAATACGAACAAAGGACAGAAGGCTCCCTTGCCCGGACGCGGGTCACCGGGGCCCCCCTCTGGAGCCAGGCCTGGAGGTGGGG
>JBAMIG010000016.1:13313549-13328565 GCA_037177335.1 Kiunga ballochi | reverse complement strand
TTAAACTTAACACTAAATATACTCCCTATGGGGTTTAAAGAAATAATTTTTAAAAACTTGTTCGAAGAAATTAATTACTCCCACAGAAATGAGATAAACAAAAAACACTTTGAAAGGAAAATCATTTTTATATTCCAAATTACTATTTTTGTCCCAGTGTTGACCTGATATTTTTAGAAATGTTGACTCACAATATGTGGCTGCTTGTGATATTTTGTAAAGCTTTGGAGATGAGATCAGAAGAATGAAGCCAATCTGCTCAATCAGAAAAAAAATGTGTGTCATCAGAGCCGTTTGAAGATCTTGGATCTTCATGGATAACTGGGCTGAAGTGTTATTCCACAGAATGAGTTCCAGATGCACCTATTATTGAGTCCCAAGACATAATGCCAATCTATACAAGTGCCAAAACAGAAGTAAAAATAAAATCTGACACCATCTCTGTAGCACTTTTGGCAGTAGGCTGTGACAGTGTATCCAACATCTCATTAGCTGCATCTATAAAAGAAAACTTCAAAAGCGCACACCTAAATACGTACTGGGTGCTTGCAAAAATACATATATACAAAGTTAAAGCCTTCTTTGCTAGCACAAGGAAAGGGGGCAGCACAATGTGTGAGACATTATTATTGCACCATGTTGTAATACTTAAAGTGTTAATTAAAATGCCCTGTGGGACGAGAATCTTGCATGCTTCATCAGCTTGGTGCAAACCCCCCATCTCTTAACAGGGTCTGTGCGCGCTTGCCTTTAGGAGCATGTATAACAGTCGCAGTGTATGTGCTTTATTGAATGATAAATCCAGTGTTAGTTTTACACATTGAGATCACACCCTGTGAGCTATGCTGAAAGGCTGTGACTATTTATGATGCAACTCTTTGAATTAATAAAGAATAATGGAAGGTAATAGTGATATGCATAGCTAGCAAACAAGAACATTATCCCATAAAAAGCAGGCATTTTTGGCTGAATAAATCCTGTTAAATTTTCCATATAACCTGCAGAGTCAGATTTTTTAATTACCTTTATTGTAATGTCCTTACTCTAATCTAATTATATCTGTCTTACAATTTGTGAAAATTACTAATAACTGAAATTATTGCAATTGATTAAGTATTTCTTTTTTAAATGAGGTAACTGGATTTTTGTGGATGTTTACAAACCGTATGGGACAGAAGGCAATCAGCAGTTTTTGCATGTAAAGAAGAGATGGATAGTTTTCCTGAAATTCCCTTCTAGAAATATAAAGCTAGTGCAATATCCAATTTGAGATTCAGATCCTTTACTAGTAGCAGTATCAGCAACTGCAGGTGCTCCAAGAAATCTCCCCATAAACGTGTGACATTTATCTGGATTGCTTGTCAGATTTATTTAAAGTCAACCAGATTTGATGGGCATGAGTTCTTATCCATTTTAGGCCTTTCTATAAATGTTTTAGTGCTTGTAGATCCTGGATGAATATATCATGCCTTTGTTCTTTGCTGTCATGACTTGGCTGGATGTCTTGACTGTAAACCTCCAGCTAAGCCTGAGTTTTTTCCTCCTCTGGAAAAGGCTTTTGCTCAGGTTGCCTCTGTATTTTTTCAGGACAAGTTTTCCACTCCCTGTTAAATCAAAGCATATTTGAAGAATGATGCGGTTGTCAAAATGTTGTGGGGACGGTGCTAACTACAAAAGGCTCAGTGTACATTGTGCTTGCTTTCCCATATATGTGCAGTTTAGGATCTGTGAGTCATTCAGGTAACTTTATTCTGAATTCTCATTGGATTGCCATATGTCCTATTATAAGGAATGTTTTCTGTCTTTTTATCCTGCCATAAAAGCTGATGTTGCATAACGCTGTAGCACTGGATCAATGACAAGAAGATACACTCAATACTATTTAATGTGTAATACATGATTTTGTGTCATGTGCGTGTTTTTTGGGGTATTGGCAAATGCAGAAAATGCAGAAAAAAATCTATCAAAACAAAGCAAATTTACACCTGCACAAATTACAAATAGACAAACATGTTTTTTTTTTTTATCTCACAATTCTAACTATTTTGTTTTCTATCTGGCTTCTTGCTCATTGAAATCCCACAGTCAAAAGTGTATTTCCAGACAGATCTAAAAAGGAGTTTTTGAGACTTTTCAACATTTCTGGAAAGTTATGCATCTATTCTGGAGTTTCATACATAGCCTACCTGGTGCGTTTACATGCTGGTGGGAACTTTTGGTCTGGAAGATTCAAGCAGGTTTGAGTCACAAGAGAGGCAAATCATTTTAGGTCTCTGAGAAAGTAGTCTGTTTGAATACAGGAGAGAAATTTTGCACATTTATTTTTATCGATAAAAGGCTTTTCAACTCTTCAAAACACAAATGTGTGAGAAAAAAAACTAATGTTTGTACATACTTAAATATTTATCTAGAGATTGTAATTTCTTGATATTTGTGTGTGCAGTTGAAAACATTAGTAAGCATCTAAATTCACCTACAGAACGACTGTACAGACTGTACAGTCATTCTGTAGGTGAAGTTTTACAATTTATGTACAGTAATAGATTTTATTTCCTTCAATAGAGGTTCCTTTCTAAAGGTTTCTGCTCTCCACACCAGTTTGACCAAAGTCGTTCATTTCTGACTGGTCAGAGAGACTAAACAACCAAAGTATTTTTATTTTAGAAATAATTACAGCATTTTCCCAGCCTCCTAACTCAATTTTCACACAAACACTCATAACTTATGGAACTTTAAAAGACAGATGAGTGCACTCTTTATTAAATGCAATAAATTCAATTAGGTTTATGTAGGTATGTACAGGTTGTTGAAGTTTTTCAAGGACCATTGAATAAAGCAGCGTGCACTTGAGCTCAACTATAAATGTCAGGATAAAGGGTTTTTCTGAAAGCATATTTGAGTTTTATTTCAGCTATATTTATGATTAAGAAAACTCTCCACTAAGGGCAGGTCTTCATTACACTGCATCTTTTTGTATATCAGTAGTTTGGTAATGAATAAAACATTGACCTAAAATATAAAAAGTCAGAAACTACAAATCAAAAAAACGTAATAAAAAGCCAAAAATCTCCATTTGCTCTTGTGTGGTTAATGAGCTGAACAGACAGATAATAATAATAAAGTCACTCCTAGTCGTTTAGCTTCATCTATGCAGGATGAGCTTGTCCAGTTTTGTTGCTCTTTGTTAATGTATTGGCCAGTCTAAGAAATTAATACAAAATAATACTCCTAAAACTGTACTTACAAAGACTTTTAAATTAATTTGATTCCCAATATAAAAACTAAAAACATCTACAATTATTATGTAGTTGTGATAAATATTTTATTATGCACGTTATTACCAGGCCTGCAATGCTTGTTCTGGAGAATAAAAAAAAAAAAAAAAGTAAAAAAGTCTGAAAAAGCCACTTTTCTCATTTCTGGGCAGAGCGACAGCAACATTAAATTTAGGTCTGGGCAATGATTACAAAAGTGTAAAACCGGAAAGCCAACATTTAACCAAAAGAAAAAAAAAATGGACTGATTGTTGGAAAGAACTGGAAACAGCCTGTTCCTTATGTGGATGCCTGATAACTGCTGCAAAGAGGCCAGCAGTGATTTTCATGGTGAGGAACAATAGAGCCTGCCAATATGGCAGTTCAATTATTTAGGTGTGTGAAACCTGAAGGCTGAGTGGGGCTGTGTGAAAAGCGTAAGGGGCCTGTGTTAGGTTGGCAAGGTGAATGCCGATGAGATTAAGAGACACTAAACTCCCCAAGCATCAAATGAGGGTCACAAGCTCAGGGCAGACAGGTGTAAGTAGAAAATTTGATACTTTTTTATGCCTACAGCTTATTAGTCATTTTTTTCCATAACCTGTATTATGATGACATGAAATGTAAAAATAATTTGAGTTCAAATTCTGACAAATCACATTAACAGCATAAATACTTGTTTCACACAGATTTAAATCAGTGCATGTTTAGGATTCAAAAGCAATGTTACTATGATATTGGAATTGTTGTAATTAGGAATTTACAGTGAAATTCTTTAGTAGTTTCTTTAGTATCAAAGACCTATCACATATTTTTCCATTTTCCATTTCAGCATCAGGACATTTAACTGTAGTTTCTATTTTAAATTCAAGTCATTTCTAATTAAATCATTGTTGCACTTGATCGACATCATGTGCAGCCAATAGTTAGCTTCTATTTTCTTAACGGGAACTGGATGCAAAGCTTTGTTGTGTAAACTCAGAGGTTGCTGTGAGAACCTAAATCAAGTCATGTTTCTCAAAGTAAAACTTTTAATTTACTTTGAGTCACTTAAAGTAAAACATTAAATTAAACAAAGTTTGGAAATCTATCCAGACCTTGTCGTGCCTTTGAAGTGAAACAACGTATGTTAACAAGTTGCCTTTATCTAATTGTGATTGGATTTGAATTGTAGTCTTGGAGTTGTTCATGTTTATCCATGTAAACTTCTCCTTGGAAGGTCAAGGCTTTTGCAGGGATGAAACTACTTACACTGTCATGAGGTCTCATGAAGTCTGTAAGATAATTTATATACATCATCTAATTTATAAAAAGCAATGCAACATCATTGCAGGGATCCTCAAAATACTCTTGAAAATTCAGGGTACATGTCCAGGTTCAAGCTTCTGCCCCTCGATGTGAATGATTTGTGTTCAGGTTAGTGACCCAACATGGTAGCTGCAGTGATACACTCCAAACAGATGGGATATAAACTTCCCAACTAAAGATTGGGTAGGTGAGAAAGGTTACAGAGTGAGTTCACTGTAATGCTCAAAAAAAAAAAAAATTGTGTTCTTCAACATAAAAAATACCTATCTTTGGTTGTGTTTGGTTAGCAGACAAAAATATGTCGTCTTTACCGTGTTTTGTGGAATGTGCATGAGAGCAACAGCAAAGTACAACAGTAGCATTGATTGCAAATGGCACTCAAAGCCTTTTAGCACCAAGAAAGCATTACCAGGCAACAAAAAAAATGAATTGTAAACAAGAAATGCTTTCCACACATTATTCTGACTATAAAATGTCACATGAAATCCCAAGGCCACCCACAGTGAGAAACACTTGGAAACGGACAGTTGGTTTGAATTGAACACAAGGTGCCTTGAGAGTTGTTGGAATATTCAACTGAATTAAATATATAAATACATTTTGGCAAGAGTTGCTGTTATTCTCTGTTAAGATTTGTTTAAAAATTCAATACACAGACTTGCAGAGATCCATAAGTAAAAACTAAAACTTCCCAATTATTCCCTTTTTAAAAAAGTATGTTTTTTTGTATTTAAAAAAAAATCCCAGACACTTCCAACATCTTGGCCTGTGTACCCCACCTTTCCCCCAATGACTGCTCAGATGGACTCCAGCTACCTGTGACCTTAAGCTCTGCAGATAATGGGTAGATGGGTGGAAGCATGAATGGACATCCAACATAATGCTTTCAAGCACCTGGTAGATGACAAACTACACTTAATTGACTTAACTATTAGGATACTGTGGAAAACTCTTCCTTTTTTCCAGCCAATTAATTTGACTTAGTCATGAATGAGAGGTTAGATGCATCCACATAACATTCAGCAATTCATATTCAATATATTCAGTGATTAGGCCCATATTTAAAGTGACAGGAATGAATGAGACAGGCATTTTGTTGACCTCATTCTATTGAAGGTCACCCATGATTTCCATCCAAATGTCCAAGTCCTCACTGCTATGACATCATTGTTACAATGACCATTTAAAGGCATCATTGAAGTTCCAGTCTTTCTGCTCCAGCAAATCATTTCTTTTCAGCTGTTACAGACCAATGCATCATGCCACATACAGACTGGACTCTTCTATACTATAAATAGACTCCTGCTTTATCAACGATTTCATGGATTAGGAAGAGTAGGAATCAAATGTGTATACATCAAAGTGATGGAATAATACATTTTCAGCAACATCTCGCTAATGGGTATGGTAAAATCCCAGGATCACAACACGAGCTGTTATTTAAAGTCAGATGACATCCATGTTTTGAGCTCATGCTCAATCGAACGAGTTTCAAAAAGACTAGATCAGGGGTCTACAACTCTGGCCCTCAAGAGCCCCCTTCCTGCAGGTTTTGGTGTTTCCCTAGAACAACATTCCTGATTCAAATTAAAAAAGTCTCCAACAACTTCACCTTCTGCCCCTGATTGTTAAGGATTTGAGGCAGGTGGGTTACTGCAAGGAAAAACATTAAAACCTGCAGGATGGTATCTGAGGACTGGAGATGGTAACCTCTGGACTAGATACACAGAAATAACCTGACTGACATTAATGAGGGAAAATTTATAGAGATTGTAAACAAAAATACTAGGAGCCTGTTTCAGAAAGCGAGTTTAATTTACCATGAGCTAAACTTAGACTTAGGTTGATTTACCCAGAACCTGCTTACTCCAAGTATGTCCCTCCCAGATCAGCAGATAACTTTTAGTTTAATCAACCTCCCGCTGGTAACCCAGAGTTAATGAGTGCGCACACCATTAATGTAAAGCCAGCTTCAATGGATCGCAGAATTCATGATCCACAATGGAAACTGCAGGTGAAAACAAACTGGCTGCGCATTTCACAAAGGCGGAGTTGGGAGTTTAATGCTGCTTATGAAGAATTCAAGCTCATATTTAGGAAAAATGCAATACAGTAGTATTAATGTAAGAAAGAGTTAGCTTGGAATAAAATAACTGACAGAGTAAACGCGCAAGTTTAATTGTACTCACTCGCTTTTCAATAAAATGTCCAATAAAAAATCCTTTTGAAAATGTGAATCTATTCAAGCATTACTTTATTTCCCATCACAAGTTTAATGATACAATAATACTTTCCATTAATATGTTAATAATTTGGGTTCTGGTTAAGATGCAATACTTGTAGGAGCAGAAAAACTCAGTCCCATGTCACCATGACACACAAAAACCTTCTCCAAACACGTCATATTAAAATAAATAAATAATCAGAGCTCTGCTGGCCTTAAATAAACCTCATGCTGTTGTTTAAAGGCTTTGTGATTAACAGTAATCATTGCTTTACTTGTGCATCATGTAAACTAATGTTATTCAGCTGGTTATGATGTATTCTGTATGTCGGCAAACACTAACTGCTTTTGGATGGTTTTTTTTTGTGGACAAAGTACCTGCATACTTCAAATGTAGGATGAAGATGAAGAGACTTCTCTTGTGACAGAACCGGATAATGCTGGGAGGACTCCTTTAACATATGAGAGAAACAAATTTTTGTCTTATGATATAATCTTTCGGTCGAGTTACACTCAGGTGAAAGTCCCTCTGCTTCAACAGCCTCTCCGCAGTGTAAGAATGTGTCTGCTGTTCCATGTAAATATATGTTATTGTATCAACAAACAATGTTTTTTATCCATCCTTAACTGCCAGCAAAGCAGCTGTAGGCTATAGGGTCAATCTGCAAATAAAACCAAATTAAATTGAAATATAACTTATACAGATTATAATGTAAGAAATAAAAACAGCCATTCAAAAATCAAACTGGAAGCAGAAATACTGGAGCATCACTTTCGTGTGGGAACTGAATGTAAAAATGATTCTGTTACATGTTAAATCGGATGTAAAGTCATCAATATTAATCTGTTTTCCTTTTATGACATGAAAAAAATGCTTTTGTAAACATTTTAATTAAAGTAGTTTTGACAAATCAAGTTTCTGATCATTCTGCGGAACTCTTCTTTAATAACATGCAGAGGTTTGTTGCAGAGAGCTGTACGGATACACATCTACACAGGAGCTATTTTAGTGCAATGCGTATTGTACGGACAGCTCTACACACCGATGCTTTCCCTGCATCATTCGCATTGTACAGAAATGTTCCTGTTGCACAAAAATAATGAGGAATGTGCAGAATGTGTTCTATGAGAGCTGACCCACGGTTTGTGAGGTTTCAAAAGCTTTACCAAATAAATAACTCCTCTGAAGAACAGGAACTCTTTCAAATACCCTAGAATAAACGGCACATTAAGACACAGCTTTATAATCCTCACACAAAAAATGCCTCGTATGATTTGCGCTTCAAAGTTCACGGGATTGTAGTCACAAAGTCACGCATGCTCAGTGACATCTCTGAGGCAACCACAACCATAACATAACCTGCTCCAGAGCAGGTTATGTTGAGAGTAAGTTGCTATGGTTACTAACATACTCTGAAACTTTCCTCTAAACTTACTCCTAAACTTACCCAGTTATGTCACATAACTCGCTTTCTGAAAAAAGCCCCAGGAGATGAGTCTGTGAACAAAATATTAAGTATCACGATACAAGACAAGAACCAAGATGTTTATTAAAAAGATTTGTTGAGATAATTCATGTGAAATACTTAGAAAAAAAATTATCTTAATCCAAAAAAAAAAGGTATTGGGTCTGAAGTTACTCAACGAGGAAGCAAATATGTCTCAAAATGGTGCTGAGCAGTGTACCGAAGAACCTCTGAGAAAAAGATGGAAAGGTTTAAAAGTTTTATTAAAAAACCTAATTTTAATAGTAGAACCCACAAAGAGAGTCAGTAGGTAATCCGAAGGGGAGTCCAGAGGACAGGCAGGCATCAGAACCAGGAAATCAGGCCAAGAAGTAGTCTGGGAAACAAGCTGGGTTTGGAATCAGGAGGTCAGACAGGAATCAAAACCAGGGAATCAATTAGAAAAGCAACTCCAAGAAGCAGATAAGGGAGTAGACGTCAAGGAAAGGAAAGAGGAAGATACAGTTATGCTGTTACAAGGTCTGACAGGGACAGAGTCAGAGAGGGAATTGACAACAAGTGGATGTGATTAGTAATCAGGAGTGGGTGTGTTCGTAGCAGAACCCGTAGCAGGTGTAAGAAGTGGCACTCATGGTACCACTGATGTTTTATCTGTTGGAAAATGTTCCGGGGCTCTTCTAGCTGTCAAAGATTTCTTCGACTGCTACAGATTGTGAAATATTGAAGTGTCCTTACAGCCTTTTTTTTTATTGTCAGCATCATATGACATGTCAGAAATCATAATGTTAGAATACATACGTCATAACCACAAAGTGTCCGGTTTTCACTATTAACCCATGTTTTGAAGCATATAAATATATCTTTATGTTCATTTTAATCCCAAATACTTAAGTCCAAGATAACTTCAATGGTATTAGAACAAGAGTGTCATAGAGCTGTGCCACCGCTCTGTCTGACAGTGCTTAGTACATGCACGTGACTGCCACACATCCATGTGCACATTAACACACAGACATGTCACTTTTTCTCTCACCTTCTGTTGTTATTGTTGTTAAAATCATTATTTTTTTATATTGTTATCACCATCTCTGTGTGAATGGAGTAGCCAAGGGTGCACGCTTGGTGGCTCGCTCCTGGATTAAGCATACATGTCACACGTACACTCACCAGTAGTGGTCCACATCCTTAAAAAAGAAAACCTGAGCATGTCACTCAGGTAAAGGTGGTTTGTGTTAGTCCTAATTAAATTGGTTTGATTGATCTAAATGAAAATATTAAGCGAATGTTTTATTTTTGGTTTAATCAGGTAAATAAATGTAGGTAAAAGTATACCTTTCAAAGGGATGTGTTTTTGTTGGGTGATTTTCATTTGTTTTTGTATAATTTTCTTTAATTGAATAATGAGCACAGTGGGAGGGGCTCTCAGTATAAAAAGGATCCTCACTGATGAGGGGAAGGAGTACTGGGATGAACGCCAAAGACAAAGCAACCACCTACCTGCTGTAAAAGAAACACAAACACTTAATCTGCTAAATATGAGCAAATAAAAACCACAAGCATGAACTCTTTGGCTTTTCTCTAATAAGGACACAGAAAGAACCCCATGACAAAAAGGAGAAGCATAGTGGAAGTATGAGATGTTTTTAGGACTAGTATCAAGCCAGCAATTCCTTGCATTCAGGTTTGTAGGCTGCAATGGACTGCTCCATCCTCTCTTCCATCTCTACTAGGATCTGTAGCCAAATACAGAGCACTAAAAATGGGCACTATTCCAACGGAATGCAAATGGTATGGATAAATGGAGGCTAACAATGTTGCTATCACCTTACATATCCGGTCCTCTAAACTCGGTATACTGCAGGTATTCCAAGCCTCCCTATAGCAATACGCTTGATTCAAATGAATTAACAGGTTTGTGCAGAACTTGACAACAAACTGTGAAGAATCTTTTTAAATTTGAATCTGGTGTGTTTCCATCTGGAAACTTTTATACCTGTAGGACACCGGCCCCCGAGGACCGGATTTGGAGATCCCTGATCTACAGGAACAGATAATAACGTCCGTAAACAATGAAAATAAAGCTGATGTGACCAATTTAATGATTCTTTATTCCATAGGGGTGTTGACCAACTTTTCACTCTAATCTCATGTCCTTTTGACAGTTTAATATCCATTCTTGCACATCATTTAATAATAAAAAAAATTGCTAAGCAAAATGTTCATTTAACTGCCTGCACTCTCACTAAACACTTCAGACTTCACATCCCTATTTTTCTCTACCTGCCATTGGAAAGTAACACATATTTCTGCTTTGTTGTACAGAAAAAGGATCACAAAAAGATGAACAGTGGAGCGTATGGCATTTGGCAGTGGGTGACAAATACATTATTGCTTTGCGCACAGCGGCAAACAATCCAAGTGCTGCTTTAGAGAGTGAGCTGTCACAGTCTTCGCACCCAGACAGTATCACACAATAAATATCAATAAAAAGAGAGAAAGAAAGATGTCCTCAGGGAGACTGGAGCAAGGTACATGAATTAGAAATGTCAACGATAAGTTCTGGGAAAGGGGAGCAGTTCTGCAGCATGCGTCTCCACTTCATTCCTGCAGAAAATAAAGTCTGCCTTGAGGGAGTTATCATTGACCTGATGCCTGTCAGCTGTAATGGGAACGACTGGATAACCATTTATCAAGAGGAGATTAAAAGTAAAGGAGCATTTTTAAATCATAGCACACTTATAGTGCCAGTGTGGAAACAAAGACAATGATGTATTGTGTTTCCCCAAATATCCACCGATTCCACCGTTATTTAATACGAATAATCCAAAGAGATCAGAATTCTTTAAAAACTCAAATATATAATTGAAGAAAAATTCACTTTTAACCATGCAGGACAAAGATCTATTCTGTTTTTGAAATCAAATAAAAATGGTCTTTTTGTCAGGCTATGTCAGCTGATGCAGCTGTATGTTGGAATGAGTGAAAAAAGATGGTGGAAGGAGATAATTTGAGCCTCTTCTCTCTGACTCTGTCAGAGTCATTCATAATTAAACGTGTATGTTTTGAAATTCTGCTCTACAAGTTCAAATCAGGTATTGATTTAACAACAGTTGCTGCAGATGGTAGCACGGTCTCTGGACTGCAATATACCAAATACATATGCTTCCAAAATACCCCTTCTAGGGAGTTTTTCTAACATTGTGGAGGTTGAGATGGGTTTTTTGCCAGCCAGTCATTTCCACCACACTCCTTCTATCATTCCAAACAAAAAAAACTCTCTTGTAAATCATTGTAAATCATCATCAAAAGTCTGTCTCCACTTTTTACCCAGACTGCTAATCTTACACGGAATAAATTCATTCCCATCTAATCCCTGTTACTGTTCAGAGTATGTACGTTACTCTGATTACTCATTTTCAGAGGGGTACTATACATTTTATGTCCCTATAATGTGAATATAGTTTGATATACAGTCATTTCCAGACATGTTTCTTTAAGGGCTGCCTGTCAAACACGCATATTTATAAAGACTTGGAAATGTAAATATAAGGTGTATTAAGCTTTGTCAATCTGTATATTCATACCGTACTAATAATGTCACTCTGATTTCCTGTGTGTAAAATGTGGATTTTCTTTACCCCAAGCTCAGCTCCACCACCCCTCTCAGCCTCTCACATCCAATGAATGAAGTTACTTTATAGTTACCTATCAGCTGTGTTGAATAAGGAGGCTATGGTTTAATGAAAAACAAACAAAAACAAAACAGTAAAGTTCAATAAAATCTTAAAATCAAATTTATATCATTATATCCTGTTAATACCAGCCATGCTTTTAACTGAATCTTCACAAATAACTCCAAGTCAGACCATAGTCAAGGTTTTAATGACCAATTTGTATGTCTTTATCAGAGCCTAACTCTTTAGCTTGTGACCTGAAATGCAGAGTAATACATCATCCTTACATTTGCTGTCTTCGGCTGTAATTAATTGTATCCTTTTTGTACTTCCACACTTTGCGTAACAGCTAAGATCTCTCTATATCTGTCTAAGCACCCATGAGCATGTGTGGTGCTTGAACTCAGAGGACTTATCAATCAGCTGTGAAATTTCCTCTGAGGTTCAAACTTTTGAAGCATTTAAAGTCACACCTGGTGAGACAGATGCACAGAGGAGCATTCTCCAGCCTCATTTGGTTCCCTTCCTTTGACACCCTCCCTCTGTGGCATAAGTGAGATGGAGCAGCAAGTCAGACAATAATTTGTCACATGTTATGTCACTGATTGGGGAGCTAAACCTTGAGTTAAAGACTTGTTTCTCTGTATGGCTTCAATATTTTAGACTGTACTTCAGTTGATATTATTGACTGAAGTACATTTTAAAAATGTAATTTCATAATTTTTTTTACTTATTTGCATGCAGTGATTTCATTTAGATGCACATCTTTGGTGCTTAGCATCAGCTGCTCTGCATAAAAAGGTAAATTAAGATTACCATATAACAGCAAATTTAGATAATACGTCCTGTGGACCGTTTGTCTTTAGCAGCTCATTTATTAGCTATTCTCAGTAGAAATGCAGGCTTCCTGATGGTTGCAGCATTACTGTGGAGAACTGATGAGCTTACTTTTCTGCATTCTGTTCCTTTTCATTTGAATTCTCTTCTGGCTAACAAGTCATTTATTAAGCTCTGTGGTGTTTCCCGCTGGGAAAATACACCTCCTGACCTGCAGCTCATTTTAAGTTGATTGGCTTTTGCTCCTAGTAGGAAGCCACAATGCATAGCCATAATAGTAATGGCACACATAGCTCAGAGCCATTTATTAGGCTCTATTGTCTCTCCTGGAGATAATACAGTGATTTGGAGAAACCTTTACAACCCACAGCCTGATTGCTGATTCTACACTTTGCACGTGTCCAACAGTCTGTAGTAAGAAATATGAGGCTCAAGTGAACATCCCATTTGTTTCTAAGTAGCCCAACATCTTTGTTTCATAAGAATTTTTTTTTTTTTAAGTTTTGTACTTTTTTCATTTGAAGAGCATACATGCCATTGCATAATATGCTGTCTGATGGCTTGGTTTTCCCCCATTCTCTGTCTTTCTAGCCTAAAGCAATGCATTTGTTGTCTCCTTATTTCCATTGATTCACTCTGACCATTGCTGCTTTGGGAAGATAAAGAAATCCAGAAACAAAAGGCTTTTTGTTTAGTTATTCAGACAATGTGGATTTAAAGAATGAAATATTTTTCAGGGTTATTTTTGGAATTGGCAAATATTTAGTCATGTTTGTGGAGATTGTACAAGTCAGCCTCCCAACATGGTGTTATCCCTGGTGTTGGAAATAACTGTTGGAGACAATACAGGATGTACCAAAACGGAAACTGGAATGCACCGCTAGGTAGCAGAAAACAGTATTAGCTCTGTGTTAATTGTAATGATGTTTTGTGGTTTTTGTCAAATATATGCGTCTTTTTTTAAGATACCAGCTGTCAGTTTAGGTTGTTCAAGAAGACGTCTTGCACTGACAAAGGTTGTGCTGCACGGGAATTAAGCGTAATTAAGCACCTGCTGTGGATGCCTAGGCCTCCAAACCGCTCAAACAGACTTTAAATGTGAACATATCTTTTTAAGAAACTGATAAATGATTTTAAAAATTGAGTTAGTTTATTCATGTGTTAGTTCCATATTGGGAAAATCCCAGTTGCCACAGCACCAGGTAAACAAGCCAAAAGATAAAAATGACAGAAGAAATAAATTCACTCCAGTATAGTGTATACTATAGTAATAATAGTGTACACAAGTAGGGATAATGTAGTTAGATCTAGTATTCAAATAGCTGCTGTGTACATTATATAAGAAGATGAGGAAGAGGATGAAGAAGAAATTATTATTATTATCATTATTATTTTTATTATTATTATTATTTAAGAAGAAGAAGAAGAAAATGAAAATCAAAACAAGATAAATTTTTTTTTATTATAATATATTTTGCTTGGTTAACAAACAGACATGTAACTCCTCACAAGTTAAATACAAAATGGAGGAAAGTGATGTTAAAACATGAACTACTAGCAGCAGAGCCGTTTGGACAGGCTGAAAGGCAGGAAAGGATGACTTGCAGTATCTATCCTTCAGACAACATGGATGGAGGACTCTGTTGCTGAGGGATTTATTGTTCAATAATGTCACTGTTGCATGCAGGTGGAGAGCATTGTTCATTTGGGTTAATAGCTTAACTATCACTCTCGTTTTGCTCATTAGCTTCCCTGAATTAAAGGAGCACTTTGCCATGGAGTTAGCTTTCCTCATCAGTTTGTTGAGTTTTTTTTTTTCTGTTTGCAGCTGAGATGCTACTGGCACAGTTTGTTACTACATAGGATATGGCTGGTGCTATGGCAGAGTCACAGAAGTAACATATAAGGGCCATTTTCACCCCCCAAAACGTCAGCTTCCCGATGCAGCAGACTCTTACCCTTTTTGTAGAGAACATTGGTGTTATCAGTCCAGTTCCATTTATTGTTCTGATGAAACACGGGTATTTGTAAGACTCTGTTATTTAAGTTACTGTATCTGGTTGTCAACAGGAGTGGGGTATAGTTGATTCAAGGTTTTTCCTGCACTGATCTGGTGGCAGTTCTGCTTACACAAATAAATAAAAAGATAATAATGAAAAAAAAAAAACATACTTCTTGATTATATCTACAATAATAGTAATAATAATTATAATAATGATAATAGTTTTATAAAATAATATAAAATTATATATA
>JBAMIG010000016.1:13270487-13284578 GCA_037177335.1 Kiunga ballochi | reverse complement strand
AACCAAAACAGACCAGAAACAAGAAAAACAACAGAACCAAGGAAAGAAACTCAGGGCTAGAGACTGGAAACCTGACAACTATAGCCTCACACAAGAAGGTTACTGGGTTGATCCTCAGTTTGGTAGGTCAGAACAGTGGTCTATTTTTGTGCAGTTTGCATGCACTCTCATTGTGTAGTCTTTCTGGCTACCCCGGCTTCCTCCCACAATCCAACAATATGCATATTGGTTACTTGTTGTTTGGTTGTTTGTTTGTCAGTGTATGCCCTGCAATGAACTGTTGACAAGTCCAGGGTGTATCTACCCTTTTGTCTGCTAGTTACTGGGATAGACTCCAGCTTTCCCATTACCTAGCATTGGATTGAGCGGTGTGAAAACTATTAGGACAATTTTAGAAGAATTGCAGCTTATCTGTGAACCCACATTCAATGGAATAACTTGCAAATCATAATTTTAGTTGGAAATTTAATCCAAGTGTAGTGCTGTTGGCTTACTGATTTAGGTGAGTGAATTCCATATAAACTTCATTTATGTCTAGCCATTTTGAGATGAAGACTTATATTAGAGGAGACAGTGTTAAAAATGAGGTAGAATAAAGGTGAATGAAGAAGTGAGACTGATGTCTGAGCTAAAGAAAACAGGGAAGTGGAGGGAAGAGAATGAATCAAAGGCCAGGATCTTCAGAATGCAGCAGGTTTAGACAGAGGCAACCTTCTGAGACTAAATGTGTTTTCCAGTTCTGGCACCCTTACTGCCTGCTCTGTCAGCCCACACAATGAGTGCTCGATCTACCATAATACTCTTCGTCTGGATGCACAAACACACACTAAGCTCTCACAGTTTTTAAAGAACGAGTTGATGCTCCTCTGACTTACAAGGTACCTCCAGCCTCCACTACAATAAAAACGAGTGTAGGCTTTTGTTCAGACCCAGGGGAACTGGTGTTCATCCTCTTCACCCTTCCTCCTCCTTTTCCATTTTTCCTTTATAAATAAATCCACAGAAGTGGATGAAGTCAGGGTCTGCTCTGATTCGTTCTCATTGATTTCTCCCCTGATCTCTGACTCACCAGTTTCTTCATTTCTCTACTACCACTGCTTTTTTCACCTGATTTTTGTAGAAATGACTTAGAACCTCAATCAAACAAATAGAGCAAGATCAGTAATGTATCATTACACTCAGCCTTAACCTCACTCTGGAGATGTCATTTCAAGCACACAATCTATGATACTGAGGAGTTTGGATTATGATTAAGCCTGGGATCCTGCTGATGCAATACAATGCTGCTGAAGTGCAAAGCAAATACCTGAGACCTGGGGAGTTTGTCGGTCAGATAATTGCTCTATTTGAGCAGTTTCTAGTCCAAGGGATAGTCACATTGGCATGTTTGGGGAGGATTCTTCTCTCTGGTTTCATACAGCAGCTAGTCTGCATCAACTGCCTCTCCACCACTAAACACTGATACACATCTATGCGAGGCAAGTTTATTATAGAATACTTAATGTGCAAGACAATTCAAATACTTTACATAAACCTGAATTTGTTACCTGATACATAAACACTTGATTCAAAAGATTGAGTCATTACCAGACTTTTGCAGAACTTGACAACAAGCTGTGGAGAATCATTTTCATTTGAGTCAGCTGTGTTTCATTAGTGACAGCTTCAAAGCCTGCAGTACACCAGTCCACAAACACCAGACCAAGGGTCACCCACTTCGGTCCTCAAGGGCTACCATCCAGAAGGTTTTAGTGTTTTTGTAATGAGGACTGTAACTAGCTCGCATTTATATTTGTAGATTTTTCTATTGACTTGATTATTCATGTTAAATAAATAGCTGCTTATCTTCATTGGTTTTTGTTTGCATAATTACTGTGGGAAAAAATGGCTTTTTGAACGAGAACGACATTTGTAGCATTTTAGGGACTAATTTACAATCTATCTGTACAAATATTATTTGTTTAATGTGTAAGAAATATCTAGGAATGTTGGTGATGTGAAGGTAATCATTTGTAAAGATTCATTTTTCTATATTAACATTCATATTTCAGATTAATATTGAGGCTTTTTTTTTACTACATGAACAAGTTTGCTGTCGTTTCTTTTGTTGGTTTGATGTAGTATTTGTATGGAGATTTTATTTCAATCAGCCAGTTTTTATAGAAGGTGCTTCTTTATTTCACAAAATAATGAGGGCCCTGGTTTAATGTGACCAATATTCTTCAGACAATTGTCCATGTTTTAAAGAATAACCCTGATAACATTTGTGTGTTCGTAAGTTTTGTGCACATTATTGGGCTGACCTGCATTGATTAAACTGGATGTGTACCTATTTTTAAGCAAAATTACTGCAGCTTGCCTCCCCAAATGGAGCTGCCCTGCCCCAGAAAAACGATATAAATAGACAAGTGCATATCAGCACTTTGGTAAACAACCTCCTAATTAGACTCATTGATTACACACACCTGGCTCAATCACCCATGAGATAACTGTGCTTGAGGGGCCAGCCAACATTCTGCCAATCTAAAGCTTTTTAGAGAAACTGTTGTCATATCTTCAATGTTTTGCTGGACATAGATACACCAAATCTGTCATCTATCATAAATTCATGCTTTGAATACTTTTATTTATAAAACAAAGGAGGTGTATGCAGTTGCACTTATTGATGCTGAACTACATAACCTCTAGTTCCCATTTCCAGTGACTTAAACACACAACTGTGAAGCTCTCATTTAAAGCATTCATTCTGCACAAATAATGGAGGCTTTGCAGTAACAAAACAATATTCCTCCAGGATGCTCTTGCTTACTTCTCTGTTTTGAAGTCTTGCTGTCTGAGGTCCTTCAACACCCACGAGAAATGTAGTCTCAAGGGAATCGAAGGTAATAGTAATTAGGGAGCATATACAATGATAGATAAATGCTTTTTACAACTCCAAATGTTTCCATATGGAGCAAAAGATGCACTTATTATAGATTGTTTGAAGAGACATGAATGTATTCATTTCACACATTGCACAGTGTAGTGACCTATGTAGCCTGATAAAGGTTTCTCCAAGTGTAACAAGGTAATGCTTGTTTATTTAGACGTGTTATGGGGATAGTATTCATACATTTATTAATTTTCCCTATTGCCTCATCTAATTTAAGGTTTGTGTGTAGCTGGGATCTATTTCTTCAATTATTGGGCAAGAGGCAGGACACAAACTGGACTGGTCTCCAGTCATGAGTGCAGCAGCTGGATCAAATTATATCTTCTATTTAGGCTCAGTAATTACATTTTCCTGAAGGAGATGAAGATTTATTGCTATTAAACATGAATGATTTTTTAGGTATCTAATCAGCTTCAGAAAGGAGTGAACTTGGATGTTTTTTGCAACTATTTATTCCTTAGTTTTATTCTTTAGCATTCTTGCAATCATGGAGGGACATTGAAAGCGTTACGCCTGTGACCCATTAGAATATAAAGGGTTAAAGTTAAGCTATTTCCATATAACTATTAGAATGAGCGTGTGTGCTACACAGATTGTATGATATTCAGGTAATTGGGTCTTTCTCACTGCACACTATATTCGATATGTAACTAATTTGCAGCAGGGGGGTAGTTGCCCGCATGAAACAGGCACCTTGTTATTTACGCTGGTTAGTCCCTTCAGGAGAAACTTTTTTTTTCCATTTTCTTTCTGTTTTTGTAATAGGGCTGCTCTCATACAATCTCTGTAGTTCAGAGAGAAGTTGGTTCAATAGATTTTCCACAGGCCTATATACTCAATTTCTGATTCTGAAATGAAGCTTTACAACATCAATACCCCCCACACAACCTTGCAAACTCAGTGAGACCCCGGAAGACGATCCTTGAGTTTAGCTTGAACCAAATGCAGAAATGTTCAAAGACAATAACAAGATTTAGGCAACTGACAGCTTTGCCCTGCTAGTATAATGAACTGGCCAAAGTCAAGGCAAGGAGAGCTTATTTCTACAGCACATTTTACGTACAAGACACATACAATTAAAAGAAGCTTGAATCACAGACATTAAAACTAAGAATGTAACCGTATGTATTTGTTGTGCGCTCCCACATGGAAGAGTAACTGCCTTGCACATTTTTCCTTCCTGAACAATATTTAGTGCATCCCAGCCTCTGCCTAGCGGACCTTATGGCTAATTTAAGAAGAAAGAAGAGTTTAAAGACCTCTTTGTCATTAAAATCTCCAGTTTGGGAGCTCTTCTTCGGCTGTTTAAATAGTTTCAGTTTTTAAGAGGTGAATTTTTTTTAACTGTGTTATTGATTTATTGTTAACAGGTCAGTCTAGTTTCAGGAAGTGATGCAGAAATAAGGTTTGTTCTAAAGCAGAAATGGACTCAAAAGTGATCTTTTACGTGGTCAGTTGAGTTCTAATGTCCTGAAAGGTGCTCCTTTGGACAGGTCTAAGGTTTTTACTAAACTACTGTTGAAGTTAATCAAATTACAATGTGTGTTGCATGATGCAACACACATTGTAATTTGATTAACTTTAATACTTCAATAATAGATGCAACTTGCATCTATTATACCATCTGCTGTGCTGCATAGCTCATTTAGTGAGGCACCCTCCTTTAAAGACGGTGTATGTTTTACCTGGCTCTATTTAAATGATCCATGCATGCAAGCAACGTGGGAACTAACAAGATTTGCAAGGTATTTTTAATAAATGATTCTCAGCATCAACGCTTTAGACTACAAAAACTTGCTTTAGCTTCAACCATTCACAAGCACTCCCTTTCCTTTCCCATGCTTCTCATTTCATAATGAAGATAAAGGTTAATCTTAGTGATACTAGTGCAAATATTTCAGCTCCCAGCAGGAGATCTGGATAAACTAAAGCTGGAAATAGTTCTGGAGCCCTGCAGGACATTTAATCTTATTTACATGTTTGTTTCTTAACAACAGGTGAAGTTTTCAGAAGTAGTTTGCCAGAGAGTTTCAGCAAAATGATTTTATGTGCATATGTGTGTCAGGATTTGTTCCTTGCTTTGATGTTCTTTCCTCTGGGTTTTAGGTAGCAGAAACAGGTTTCCTAGAGGCTCAGGTATGTCTGGAGTGCTGATTGAACACACCTGCAGCTCATCTGGCACTGGCTTTTTAAGAACCTTCACGAGCATCAGTGTCTGACAAATTAAATCATGCTCCTTCTGGGTATCCATTTTTCCCCAAGTGAAAGCATTGACTTTTTTTTTTGGTCTGGTTTGTTTTCTCCCTTCTGCAACCTTGTACCACCTTGCCTCACCTGGATCCCAGCGTTACCTCTCAATAGTGTTGGCAGAAAGGAACCGTTTGTGAGATTAACATTTGAAACAGTAAAAGACTCAATCTGGTTGGAACATTTGGAACATCGCCACAGTGACATCTAGCATCCAAAACTTTTGATTTCAAATAAGTAAACACAATAAACTGTCGTAACAGTATCATGTACCAAGGAGTGTATTGAGACATTGTATTGACTCAGGGTTTTTAACTCAATGTGATCTCTGCTGTAATTATTAGAATTGTTGCAGGTAAACAAACTTAAGAGGGAAGAGCTTATATTCTGCAAACCCAAAATCAGCTTGTGCAATAATTTTTAATCTTTATTTAATTGATTGTTTAGTTATGTTACTTATGAAATTGTAAAGTTTGTGAATAACCTTGTTTGTGTAAACGCTAAAATGAGTTGGTATGCAAAATATAGCCAATCTATCTGTATTATTTTTTATCTATGTGGTCAGTCATTCATCATTCAAAATAATAAACAAAAAAATGATTAATTCTTTTTTTTTTAAATTGAAAAACAAAATTTATGTAGTGTCTTTGCTGCAAAGTGATTTCTTTTCTTGAACACCAGTCCAGCAGAGCACTGGTATAGCACTACACTAGAGCACTACAATAAAATAACATTAATTTACCTAAAAAATAAGAAAAAAATACCTGAGAACAATTCTAACCTTACAGAAAAAAATATACACGCAATTAAAAAACTAACAGTAAACCACTTTATTTGCTATCAAAAGATCAAAATGATTCCAGACGGGTAAAAACTTTTACTTATTAGAACAGTTCATGAAGCTGAAAGGTGAGACTAAAGCACAGTTTCTTCTCTATTCAACAAATCCACAACAACAAACATCAATTGTTTTCTCATACACACAATTAGGTGCTTATCCAAACAGCTTACTTCTGGTCACATGATTTTTTTTCTTAAAGCGTCACACACACCTACGCTCTCGGCACAGTGTTGACACACCGGTGTTATTCCTCCCATCACTGATAAACTATATTGTTTTTACAAACATGATGTCTGCTGTAACTTATTGTGTTGGTTTATACTGATATTTGCGTAGAAAGAAAGAATGTATATCCAGTTCTGTTTCATGAGTTTATTTTTTCTTTTGGTGTCGTTCTGTATAATGACACAGTTTCATCGCTCTATGCTACTCTGCTAGTGTTTTCTTATCCTCAACAATCCCAACATGAAGGTTAAATTAGTCATCCATAAAATAATCATGCAGCTGCTGTCAGTATAGCCCCAAAACTATTTGATCATGAAATTGAATATCAAGTCTTTGGACGCCCAAAATGTGACTTGTCTTCTGGACAAAATACCATGGTGGACACAGGTTAACCTGTGCAAATAAAAATATAATTTAACTAGTTCTGTGGCTTTATTATGAACACCAGCTTGTTGTGACCGTCGACGAAATCTTCCATTCACATTCAGTATTTTCATTCACCTTAACCAGCTAACTATGTTTAAAAAAAAGCTGTACAACATCACAACTTCTTACTGCCTGGAGTTTGTTATTCCCTTTTAAAGAGCAGCGCCAAGGGAAACTCCAAACATTTACAAGACTGTAGGTCCCTAAGATAAGAGTTGGCCACTTCTGGAATAGATGTTAAAGTAGTGAGCTTGGGGCTGGAAGATATGAAATCGACATAAATTGTGTCTGGTATGGCTTTCAACTGCTAAAGATTGGATCTGTTTCTGGATCCATAGATGGTATTCTGCATTCCTTGGTTGTAACCACTTGTTGTTTTTAGTTACAATTGTCTTTCTATTTTCTCAAACCAGTCCACCTGCCCATCTGAGACCTTAGGAAGGCATTTTTATTCCAGGCAACACTCACAGGATATTTTTATTTATTTAGTTTTTATTTTTCACCATCCTTAAACCCTAGAGATGAGAGGTTGTTAAAATAGTCCGACCAGCTCATCTAACTCAAAGAACCATGTCTCATACAAAGTTTCTTAAACCCTCTTTCTCCCACATGTTTTAACTGGAGAAAGTCACCTTGAACTGGTCGAAATGTATAAATGCATGAGTCACTGCAACATGTCTGATTAGCAGGTAACAAGCAATTGAACCAGTTTACCAGACACAGTTACCAGTATGAGGTAGGTGACTGGATAAGATAACAGTGGTAGATGTGACAATGATAAATAACGGCAGCATGAAGTTAAGACTTGAGAAACGTGGAAAATAGCAAGGGTTGAAAGAGGAAAATGAAGATGGTGAAAGTAATGGCTACATAGATATGAATTATCAGAGCAGTGGGATTATGAACACTACACTGTGATCGCATCTCTACTTTTGAATCTGTTAGCACTAGTGTTTGCACTATCTGAAATGAATATTAAAAAAAATTTAAACATGTCTAAAGTGTTTCTGTGCATTATTGTCCCTTTTCTTTTCATGAATTATGAAAAGAAAGAAGTCTTGCTAAAGTTCCTAAAGTAAAAAAAATCCATCTTTCCATTCCTGGTGCCAGTGTTTGACCTTTTGATTTGACACATATCTAAAAGTCTAAACATATTTGCTCAAAAACTCTAAAATGTCACAAGCTGTAATTAATTAACCACTTTCTGGTAATTTATTTTTACAAATAAAGAAATAAATGCATCTTGTCCGTTCCCTTTTCCTTCAAGCCATAATAGTGATGCATGCCGCCCCCTATAATCAGCTCTTAGTAATGCAGTCTGTGCAGCCAGCTGTGGTGTAATTAATTTCTCATTAGTGTTAGCAATAATGACTATCTCCTAAACTTGCTTGCCTGGAAACCCTCTCCTTCTCCTGCTGCACGTGTTCTACCCATCCCACAATACTAATGCCACCAATGCCCTGCTGCAGGGAAATGTTTACATGCATGAAAAAAAAGACAGCAAACAAAAAATGGTAGAGTCCTGCAAATTAAACCTCACTGAGGCATAAGCAACTGAGATTTTCAGTTTAGTAGTCGCTATCAACAGTTTACCATAAAGCTGCAACAGATGCACAAACACACACTAATGCACAAAAACAGGGAGAATTCAGATGAAAGAACTGTTTGGTACTGTTTTAAGGATTTGCCTTTTTTGGCACTTTTTTCTTTCTGGGCTGAAAATGTATGAGTATTTCACTAACTAAAATAATAACATTGGTAAACATGTTTATTTATTTGAATAACTGATGCAAAATTAGAATGTGATGAAATGGAACCACACTTTGGCACGAAAAAGATGGAGTCAGTGTTTTTCATGCAATTCAGTATTTTGCCTCTACATTTTACTGCAGCACCTCATTTAGTACACAAGTCAAGTAAATTCTGCTCATTCAGCTATGAGCTAACACGTCTCTTGCTCTCTGCTTGAACATCATCCATCTTTTGCATATTTAATATTTTCTAAATTTCATAGCTTTTCTTCTTGCCCACCCTTCATTCTTTACTGGTCTGAGGCAATCTGACTCAAGCTCAAGTTGCAGTAATGTCAGGCAAATGTCAGATAAAAGTTAGACTTTGATCATTCTTTGACTTTGAGGTCTTCACTTATCTAATAGATTTATCCGTTTGCTAGACTCTATCACAGACTATTTCAAATCAGCTCAGATGTATTTACACATATTGTTCACGTTATGATGTTGCAATTTGAGAACATTAATGCTTTATGAAAAATACATGGAATGCATTACAAAGAGCAAGTCATGACCTCTAATATGTAAAATCTGTAAAGCAACATACGTTAACTAGATCTCAGAAGTACTTAGATTTTTAGTTGGTTGTAATGTTTGACATATTGCTGTCACCTGTGCAGAAAACTTTATTCACATGCACTTCAGCAATTCTTATCCTCTGTGTTATAAAAGTGGTGTCATAAGTAATGGATTGAGGTCATTAATTTTTTATACCAGATATTATAAACAGAATGATAGTCTGGGTGCTGTGTTGTTCTGGGCAACCTTGCTTTATTGTGAGAAACTTAATGAAGATTCCCTTTGTAATCTGAATTCTTTATTTTGTCTCATTAGGGGAAAAAATTGTTACAGAGTTTTAGTAGTTTTGCTGTATGTGACTGGAGAGGACAGAAAAATACTACAAAACAAAGGAAAGTAGAGAGAAAGAAAAACACACACACATAAAAAACAAACAAAAATACAACCTAACCACACATTCTGGATCACCTGTCTTCCACATCTATAACTAAACCCAAAATAAGAGATCTCATGGTCAGTCATTCATTTTCAATACCGGCTAATTCAATTCAGGGTCACAGGAAGTCCAGTCTGTCCCAGCAATCAGCACACAAGAAGCAGGCTTTACTCTGGAAAAGTCACCAGATTGTTGTCAGTAAATATAATCTAGTTTTTTTTCCTCAAGTTTGTTAATTTCCACATTTCTTTCAAAAAAGGTAAAATTTAGTCCTTCCACCCTTCATTAACCTCATCCTCCATGAATGCAATGGTCCTAAATCATAGTTAATCATTCCTACATTCATTGTTTTAGGTCCCTATTACATCACTGAAATGCATGGGACATGCAGTAAGGCTGTTATGTAAGAAATATGTTGTTCTAATTAAATTTGAGTAGTTTCTGTGATACTCACAAAAACAGTAATGATGGCAATTTATTGAGCAGTTTATGCATTTAATGAACCATTGCTACTACCCTGAACAAGCTAGCATTGACCATCTGTAAATGGTATAATTAGATATTCTATACAATGGATCCTGCTGTTGTAATTTACAATAACAGTAACATGATAAAAATAAATAAAAAGAGAGAGAATAAATTACATATATATATATATAATCTTTTTTTCCACTTCATTTTTCAGATGTGAACAAGTTGAAACTGAAACTCCCAGCAGGCACAGAAAGTAGGGATTAATTAATAATGGCCTCGACATGAAATTCTGTGCAGTTTGGTTGCCAGATGTTACTGAGTAATTACATTAATGAAGCAGCATACAGAGCTTTTTCAAGATCTGGACAACAGGACGGTAAATCAAGCAGAGACATTGTGTGTCCATGAAGGCATGCAGAATGGGGCCTGTCTGTCTTTCTGAAAGGACCAATTACCTCCTGGGAAGACATTGCCTTTGGGGGTGTCTTTTTTTAAATTCCAATTCATACTTTTCCATCAACTGGTACTTCCACATAAATGCAAATCATTCACATCATTGAAATAGTCACATGTCATAAACATAGATTTTTTACTGTTCTTTGATAAAAACCTTTACAGCCTTTCTTGATTTTTTGATGTAGTAACATTCTTAAGTGTAAATAGCTGACTACTAGCTATTGCTTATTCATTATTTAAGAAAGTACTCATGAATATATTGATCACAGGGGGGCTAAACAGTTTCTTGTTTTCCCAACTACCATTGCTTTGAATGTTTTAGAAATTTTCCTTCTCTGAAACACCTAATATACATATAATTAACTGTTCTGATAAAGCCATTTATATGAATAAAGGAGTCATTCCTTCATTCAGGTAACTTACTATTTGTAAGCTGTAACTCATCTCTTCAGATTTCATTACCCTGTTTGCAAATTCTAGCATTTACTATACACTAAACTGTCTGATCTTAAGACGTCACAAATATAAATATTATTACTGCACATGCCCTTATAATCAAATAAAACGCTTTCACAAACATACCACACTTTTTCAGCAACAGCACAACATGCGGGTAAAGAGAATAACACTGATCATTTTGTTAGAATCCAATTTTTCTGCCTTGACCATCTGCAGACTTTGACTCTCTTGTAAACATTTTTACAAACTTTTATCGCCCCCATATGAAAGTCTCTGGTAGCATCTGGGAAGGGCTGCAGACGGGGCCTAGAATCACTTCTCAGGCCAGTACCAAACGACACAATAGAGTTTGAATTGTTCACTTGACCATCCAAACTAATCAGAAAACAATCTGATGACACCTAAAAAAGAAATATGTCAATGTCTAAGTACTCCTGTGAACTCTGAGATGTTCTTTATGCATACCCTGAGGTATTTTGGATTGGGTGTACATACTTTAAATTAGGCAGTCATAAAGTACAGTATAAATGTAAAATCTTCCTCCCAGCCAAGTGTCTATGATACATAATACAATTAAAATCAGTACTTGGACGCAACCATCCCTTACAACCTAGTGAAAGCTCAATAATTCAACACTTCTTACCATGAATCATTAATTGATTAAATGCAGAACCACAGCCTATTACACAAGGGAGCCTTTGATATCACACAAAAACACTTTGCATTACTGCATGCTCTCCCAAATCAGTTAAACAATACAAGAGCTTATCAAAAGACACATTTATTAGACCCTTTTATGTCTAAATACATATTAGAATCATAAATAGGATGAAAAAATCAAATGTTATAAAAGTTGATGGTAGTATAAATAGTCACATTGCAGTTATTTTGGGTTCACAATTAACAGGAAAAAACATATTTTATTTCTATTATTTTGCAAATAAGGAAAATCTGCTTTTACTGAAAGCCCTACTAATACACACATTATGCATGGAAATCTTGGGGGGTTGTGTTTTTTCTCTGTGGGAGCAATCACAAATGAGATATTAAGAAAAACCAATCTAGCACTCCAGCTTAAAATTTATCATGTTAGGCTTTAACAAGTACACTTATCTTGTAGTTAACTTTGTTTTTCTTACTAGTTCTTTATGCTCTCTTTCATTTCTGCACAGAATTTGTGTTCACTATTGCTTTTTATAATGAAATGTTTATTGCCACAGCAAAAAGCAGAGTCGAGGGATCAGCGAGAGACAAGCAGCAAAGACATGGGTCTGCAGTGGTGAAAAGAGAAAATAACAGTCTGCGTAAAGAACATAATTATTGCAAAAAAGGGACTTTGATGATAATTTCTACTGTTCTTACAGCACAGGTTTTCTTATCTTGAATAATTTCGCACATCTGTGCATCACATTTAACTATGATGTTAATGCGCTCAGTGTTATGTCATTTTCTATAATCATGCTATTAAATCACATTAGCTTATTACCCTGTTATCTTGTCACTTCCAATCCATTTTTTATATATATACAGAGTATTGTTTGTCAGAGGACAAACAAAGCCAACAGCTTGTGTTCAGACAAACACATGCTGTAATATATATTTTCCCCCTGCAAAACTGCACCTTTGCAGGAGTATTGCCCCCTGATGAGCAGTTTTTTCTCAATTATGGGCGATTGTTCAAGTGCTTTGATCTGCTTAAGTTAAAGGAAGGTGTGCGGTTCTCAGAAATCCCTGCCCAATCTAACCAATCCCCAAAACTTGCCTTGTATGAAAAAAAAACAAACCAAGGCTTTTGTTTTTGCCTCAGTCACTCAATCGAATATTTTACATTAAAAACTTAACACAAACCCCTTGTTTACATGATACCGCAAATATTTCAAGTGCAATAAAACACTCACCTCTCATAGGACTCGCTGGAGCGCCCTTATCTCCTTACCATTGTTAATATCAAACCTATGCCCTTGAGCAAGTTATCTTCGGCACCTCAGAGTGCTGTAGTAAGATCCAATGTAGCGCCATGCGTGAAAAAAGAAAAACTATTCCCAATCCACAAAACGCACATTAAAAAGCTGCAGCTGATATTGAAAATATTAAATGAACAAAAGAGTTAATCTTTTGGGAAAGAAGAAATTTTTTGAGCAGTATCAAGGGCCTTTTGGAAGGTTGATAATGAAATGCACAAGCAGCCGGGTAGTGGACCACCTGACACCAGTCTGACAACACATAACTTGGAAAGACTTCCAGGAAACCTATCTGTAATAAGGTGCTGGTCTTCTGCATGTAATGAGGGCGGTGAATCATTCGTTGTGCTTTATTTTGATAATGCTGAGCGAAATGTGTTTTTTCCACTCCAGACTCACAGAAACACTTTGTGTTGGCCAGAGCTACCATAGTTCAGCGACTAAAATCAGAGTAAGTCCCGCTGAATAGTGATTTTTTATAGATATCGGGGAAACACAGTGTTCCACCAAAAGCCCTTTTCTGTAATAAGCTGCATTTCTATGCAGTTGTTTGGTGGATAATGGAGCAAAAAAAATGTAGCATTTACAAAAGTTGGGCAAAAAGGGAGGAGAAAAAAATGGACTTGAAGAACCGACAAAGAAGAGTTTATGATTGTCTCCGGCATACTTGATGAGTGTAGGTTAAAAATCAGCTCAGGCTGAGAGAATGGCATGAAGGGTAGTTGATCGATTGTGGCTTTATCTCCCAGAATAAGAGAAGGGAGTCATCTGACCACAGATCCTGCCATGAGACTCTAAAGTGCAGAGCTGCTCTAATACAGACTTTCTCAAATAGAAAGAAGAGAAATTGATTTAAAAAGGCCAAGGTGCCCTGAACTTAATCCTCAAACTTATAAGAGTTCTTCTTTTTACCGACGTAAGCAGTACACAGTCTATATAGAGTCCTGGGGCAATGTTTTATTTGTATTCAACTCCTGCTGCTCCAGCAGTTTCGCCATTTCAACATCCCACAAACATGAATCACCATCTTTAAATATTCTCAGATATATCAATGGCCATTGAATTTATGCTTTTTTAGGGCCAGTCCTGCTGCTATGTTTCAATTAGTTTGAACAATAAACCCTTGAAATGCACCTTTCTTTTGTTTCCAGCATAGTTTTTTCAATATTACTGCTTCCTGACTATAAAAATGTCTTAAATGTGCTTTTTATCTGGAACCACTTTGTCACCACGAACAATGCTGGTCAACTTCTACACTGCCATCATTGAGTCCATCCTCACCTCCTCCATCACTGTCTGGTACGCTGCTGCCTCGACCAAGGACC
>JBAMIG010000016.1:13165228-13176940 GCA_037177335.1 Kiunga ballochi | reverse complement strand
AGATGGCGTGTGCAGTGTCCCTAAATGTGGCCAACAGGTCAAAGATGTAAAAAATTGAGTATCTGTGTGCCAAGAGGCAAAAAAGTAATGTCCTCATGTGAGGTCTCAGGAGGATCAGGTCAATGATTAAATCTGTTTAGGATAAGCAACACTTTAATGGTAAATATAAAAAGATAGAACATAATCTTGAAGTGTTTACCTGTAGTGTGGTCATTCCTTCACCTGAGACAACTGGATTCACTTGCAGATGCGTTTCTGGAAGAATTTTGGCAATTAATGCTTTTTTTTTCTTTATTTTTTTACATAAGTAAAATGTTAATGTTAACATTTTATTTATCACTAAACTGAAAACCAAAGGCCTAAATGTTTAGGGAAACATAAAAACTATTAAAAAATATCACATGGCCTGTGTCTCAATCAGCGTATTAACACTACTAGTGTTAATGTGCTGATTTAGACACAGCCATTCTCTAAGTCCAGGTTTATATTGTATCAGAGCGATGGTGCAGGAGATGAAGCGATGCATCCATCATGTCTACTGTCTGCTTATGGAAGCTGCATTATGATCTTAAGTTGCTTCAGTTGCTCAGGTTTGTCATTATTAGTCCCTAAAAATAAAATCACAACATTACCTGGATTTACTGAATGACCAGTTTTACGTTGGTAGATCTTTTTCTCTCCTTCTGTACAGGGATATTGCAAGATAATAAAATGATGACAACGATGATTAAATGGCTGCTTAAGGAGCACATTATATTATTTTTCCACATGAAATGGACATTTCAAGACAAACTATTGACAATTTTCAAAACTTGTAATAGTGTGCTAACTCTCCCATCATCAGCACAAGCTTTTGGATGGGCATTGGTGTGAAATTGCATGAGGTTATTGAAATGAAGCCCATAAACAATTTAATGGGACTCCACGCAGGAAATCTGGGACTGAGTTTAAGGGAAATGGACCACATGACAAAATGATCCAGCTATGTCTCTGTATGTCATTTTTCTTTATGAAAAAAAAAAAAGTTTTTACTTGTTTATTTGATGCGTTCTTAATAAGTCTTTATGAATAAATGATACCTTTGGAGTAAGTGATGTCTTTTATTGTACTTTTTATTTTTTGTGGGTTTAAATCATTGTTCCAAACTGAAACCTTGTTATGAACCTGTGTTTCGGTTTTGTCCCACTTGTCGTCTTGAAGCTGCTTTTGTTAAATGAAGTTTCTCTCATGTCATGTTGAACCTGAGACCTTTTGTCTCCCTCAGGACCCCCACATATAGCAACCAGTAGGATCGAAACCCCCAACCATCAACCTGCAATCACTTCTTCGCCCCCTGTTGGACCGCCTGGTGTGGTGCTGCCGCCTACTCTTCCTCCTCCTCCTCAGCCTTCTGCTTCATCTTCGTCAGTGTCTCTTCGCCCCCAATATGCCCAGTCTGAATGTAAGGATGGATTATTTTTCCTTTTCAGATTGGGACTGTGTTTTTTGAAGGAGACATAAGCTTTTTTGTTTTTTATTCATAAAATGTATCTTTTATATTTTGTTATTTTTGTTTTAATTTTTTATGTTGGGTTGTTGTGTTTATGTTTTTATGTTCCAGGTTGTGGCTTAGCTGCTTGTTACAGACTGCTCTGTAATCTGTGTTTGTGCTTTGTGTTATTTTACGTTGATGTGATCATCATGGTGCAGTAACAGTAGCTCGCCAGAGGGTAGCGCTGTTTAACAACTTAAGAGATGAGCATTTCAGGAGTGTTCACATGAACTCTGTTCCTCTCTTTTGGAGTATTTCTTTCATAATTATGCTCATTAATAGTAACATATAACCTAATTCAAACAGTGTCTGACAAAAGGATATTTATTTCCTACCAACTAACTGAATTTTATGCATTTATTTTTTCTGGAAATCAACAAATATTTAATCGACTTGAACAAGTAGGCAGTTTTTATCATGTCATAATCAACTTAGAAACTGTATTTTATTTTGATTTTATTTGAAGACCTATGGGAATTATTTTGTATTTAATTTTCAAACTTGTGTTTGTCTGGTCTGTTCTGCACTTTAGATCCACACTATGATCCAGAAGGCTACAACCCAGAATCTCCAGGCCTGACTGCCGCAGGTCATAACTCATATCGTCAGTTCATTCCCCGGGTTCAGACACAACGCTCCAATCTCATTGGCCTCACTTCCAGTGAAGGACAAGGCTCCAGAGGTAGAGGTATTTTTTCTTTACTAACATGTTTTCCAAACCATAACCTTGCAGATGGTCCTTTTCAGATTGGAAGACTTGATTAGAGGGAAAATGTGTATCACCCCTCCTCACTCCAAAACTTCTTTATTTCTGACTTGTGTATTTTATAGCTGCCAACATAGTAATCCAGACGGAGCCTGCCACTGCAGTCATCTCTCCTGGAAGCAACGTGTCGCGTTTCAACACAGAGCAGGATAGCAGAAAGAGAGCCATGGGACCCACATCTGAGGGACCGGCAGCTAAAAAACCATGGATGGAGAAGTAAGGAGTCACATATGCTAAACTGCTTTTAATGAAACGTCTCACACTAAATTCTACACAGCAGCTGTTTTGTGTGGATATTTGAATAAATGAGCCATTTGAAACATGTTCAAATTGGTGCCTGGCTCCATTTCCTAGTGCTGCTAAAAGAGCTTTGTTTCAAACCAGAGTGATTCGGGTCAGTAGCCTATCTTCTGTGTCAGCTGTAGGAAGCAATCCCACACACACATCCCATTTCTAGGTTGCTGTTCCATTGCAAATGCTCTACCTGTAACCCAGCCTGCATGTAAAGCAGATTGTCATTTTAACTTTCTTTTTTATACTCCTGCAAGTCAAACAATAACTTAAATGCTTGTATAAGAAAGCAGGAACTTTATTCACAATCACTGCTGGTTCTTCTGTTAGTATGTTGCTTAACTTGTGTTTCAACCTGTAGATCTCAACATCACATCTTCTTGTTGTTTTAGGTCAAGCTTTAACAATCAGCATACTTACCCCAAAAGGATTCACTATGTGAACACAAAGTTGGAGGTGCGCAAGATCCCGCGGGACCTCAACAACATCACCAAGCTCAACGAGCATTTTAGCAAGTTTGGAACCATCGTTAATATTCAGGTGAGGGGCATCAACCGTGTTACAGGGCTCATTTTGACAAGTGGAAGCCAGGGGATAAGTAGAAGAGATACAGGAGATGAAACGTGTTATTAGAAACATGTAAATGCAGCATTGACACATTTTTACTACAATTTTTCTGTAAATATGTACAACACATATTAAGGTCTGCATTAGAAAGAATTTCTTCACATAGATGGAGCTGACCTGTAGACTCTTCTCGCTCTCCAGGTGGTGTTTGGAGGAGACCCAGAGGCCGCGTTGATCCAGTACACAAAGAACGAAGAGGCCAGACGGGCCATATCCAGCACCGAGGCAGTCCTCAACAACCGCTTTATTCGTGTGTACTGGCACCGTGAGCCAGGCGCCAACACTTCAAGTCTTCAGCTGCAGGAGCAGAGTCCAGGTAGCCAGGCTGCGGGTTTGGCACCTGGCCGAGGGCTGCAGCACAGCAACATGCACAAGGTGAGAACACGGAGCAGAAACATACAAAAGTCTATTCATTATTTAATGCTGAGATTACATCCTATTCATGTTTTTTTAATCCTGCATCACTTCCCGGTATCTGCAGGGAATCAAGCAGCACAATCCAGCTGCTTATGTGTTGAACAAGACCGTACACAAGCATCCCCTGAATGCAGCCGCCATCGGCCCGACAAATGTAACAAAGACGGAGGGCCCGACTCCGAACTCTGACGCCGTCACCGTACGTTTTAGTGTTTTTTTGTTTGTTTTTTTAGAGATGAGATTTTATCATAAAAGTTGAACAGCATTTGTCAGCTAATATGTTGCAATGATTCTGGAGCTTCTGGCTGTAAATAATGGGTTGTTATTTAAATCAAGGTGTGCTGCTGTTTGCAGCCCAACTCTGATAATCGCATGTATAATTATTCTTTTATGTTCTGTGTGTGACTTTTAGGCAGCGGCTGCACCGGCAAACACCCAGAAGGGCCCCTACACTTCCACGCCGCTTAAGTCATCCTCAAAGAGCCTTGGGAAAACTGGAAAAGCACTGGAGGCACAGGAAGCTCTGAAGAAGAAACAGGCATGCTGTTTATTTCCTTCTATACTTTGACTGCTAGAAGAAAAACCATTAGTTTTCTCTCGGGCGGCAGAGGGGGCGGCTTCCAGGGAGAAGTGGAAATAATTTGTGAAATTAAATGGCTACTAATAGGAAGTGATGTTTTTATCGAATGGCTGTCATTGTTTCTGTTTTTCCTCTTTAGGAGGCATTAAAACTCCAACAAGATATGAGAAAGAAGAAGCAAGAGATGTTAAAGACGCAGATTGAGTGTCAGAAAGTAAGGAGTGTTCTTTGCTTTTGGGCTCATCACTTCCATCCCTGAGCAAAATCTTTGTACCTCCTAACCTCTTGACGGCGCTTTGCTTCTCCCTCCAGGCGCTGATAAATCGTCTGGAGAAGAATCGAGGTATGAAACGCGAGGAAAGGGCCAACATCATGAAAACCTTAAAGGAGCTTACGGAGAAGATTACCCAGCTGCAGAATGAAATGAATCCTGCGTCGCAGGTCTCAGCTGGAAAAACCAACAATAGCCAGCCCAAAACAAAGACTGATGTAAGTTTAAAAAAATGGCCGAATGCTCAGGCTTTCCCTGTTTATGTGCTCAATAGTTTATTTCAAAGGCTATAAGTGCATATTTATTTGGTTAGTAGTTTAGTTTTTAATGCTTTGTTGGACTAAAGAGGTTCAGCAGGTAATTTAGCTTATATTGTATGTGTGCTGTTCCTGCAACTCTCTTTTAATTCTTTTATTCCTATTTTAATCGTACATGTTACCAGGCCCAGAAGGAGCTGCTGGATGCTGAGCTGGACTTTCACAAGAAGATGAGCTCTGGAGAGGATACAACAGACCTGAAGAGAAAACTGGGTCAGCTGCAGGTTGAGGTAAATTATTCTGCAACCAAAAATCCTTAATCTCAGTTCTGTTAAACATAAAAGCTCCGTCTGCGTAACAGTAGTGACGCGCGTACACTCGCAGAATTAATGATCTGTAAACGTGAAAACCACGTTTGTGTGGACACGCTCGCTGATAACATCGCGCAACAGCAGCGATTTGTTTTCTTGAAAGCTGATTTTTGAGGATGCACTACCAAGAAATGTTTCAGAGGAAGTTCACAGATAAGATTGCTATTGTGGTCTGCTCTGCAGAGAGAAGAAAAGAAATGGCATTGGCACACATGAACACCGTCAGCAGTAAAAAGGATTTCCAGAAAACTATCTATTACACCTATAATATAGTTTGATTTGAATTTGCTTTTTTTTTTGTTTGCTAGTTGTTAGCACTCTTGGCTAATTAGCATTTGCAACACTAATCAGACAATAACTGTGATACACATTTCTTCACAGTAAATGAATTCAAACAGTATAAAATGATTCTTTTAAATATTAAAGCTGTATGAAAACAATAGAATATCCTTAATTTCAGGACATATTTATAGGCTACCTTTGAGCTAAATGTTGCGTTTAGAATAGAATATCTTAAAATAATACTCCAGTAAAGCAAAGCGTACCCAGCATTCCCCACAGTGGGGAAAATGTAGCAGATAAGCATCTCTGCAGAGGAGCTGATGCACTACAGTAGAGCTGACCATCAGAGTAGAGAAAGCTTTTTAGGAGTCGTTTTTTAGGTTTATTAGGTCATTTTAAAATAAAAAGTTAGGATAACTGCTTGGAAACATGAAGCGAGTTTAACTAAATTAGTTCTTCTGATTAAGCACTGTCACTTTTTTTTGTTACAATTAAACAAGCCCCTCCCTGCAGAACAGACAGAATCACAAACAAAGAATAATTAAAACGCACTTTAGTCTCTTACTTCATTCATTGTTGCTTTGGCAGCATCTGCACTTTTTTCCACTCTAAACTCCCCATAATCGAATGCAGCAAGCGGATGTTCCTCTGCTGCATACTCAGCACAGCAACGTGGGTTTGGCCGATGAAAACCTGTTGTGCTCTCCCCCCATTCCCCTCCATCATCCCCGGGTCCTTAATTAGCTTGTTGTTAAAAATGCACATGCCCAGCCTGCCTCGCCCTCCTCCCCTCCATCCATCCAAACCCAGCTTTCCTTCTGCACATTACACTGAAGCCACTTAAGCAAGCCCAGAGGAGCAGCCACTAACGAAGCCAAATCAGACACGAGTCCTTAAGCTGATGGAGCTCCGACTCATTAAAGTTTGAGATGCCAGTCTGCGTTAGAAAGTCGCTGAAGGACAATTAAAAGGAATGAGGAAGGACGACACGGAGGCGGGAGTGGTGATAAAGTTGAGTGCTGAAGAAGTGAGATGTTGCTTTAAAAATAAAGGCGTGACAACTTGTGGTGAAGAGTGTCGGCAGAAATCGTTTCAACTCTGGAGACTTTCTTTTTTAAGAACGTAGCTTCTGTTCTTTCTAAACTCTGGTTTTCTATGAACTTTGTACAGATTATTTATAGCATCAACACATCGGATCACATAGTCCTGTGTATACGGTAAACAGGTGAACAGAGAAGAAAAGCAACAGGTTGTGTGTGACGTTAAACCTCTGGCTTCTGCTTTAGGCTACGCGGCTGGGTCTGATCCGGCCTCCAGGGGCCCGAGGGAGGGGCCGGGGTAAGGTGGCATCGGAGGCCGGTGTGATGCACATGGGCCGCGGTAGGAGCCGCAGTCGGGACATGGTGGGCCGTGGCGGAGTCGTGAACCGTATGGTGGTGGACCACAGACCCAGAGCTCTCACTATTTTAGGAGTCACGCAGGAGGAGAAGGAGGAGCTGATGCCACACTTTGTGGTGAGGACAAACCTGTAACCTGTAAATGTATCACGGTCTGAGGGTCTTAAAGTTAAACCATATTTTCTTTCATTCATTTTAGAAATTTGGTGAGATAGAAGAACTCCGCGATCAAGATGCCAACAGTGTCATCATGACCTTTAAGACGAGAAGCGAAGCAGAGAATGTGAGCTCCTCTTTGTTTACAAAGAAGTCATTTAAGTTCACTTCTGTTTTTCAATAAAAGCTACAAACTCTCCTGGTTTTGTTTGCAGGCAGCCAATCAGGGAGCTAAGTTCAAGGGACGTGTTTTGCAGATTTCCTGGTACAAGCCTAAGACCCCTTCTGTCACATCAGAGCCAGAGGAAGAGGCTAAAGATGAGGACAGCACGGTACGACTCTTCACACACACTTTACACACACTTTCACGTACGGCTGTGACAGTTCAGCATTTAGCAACATGTCGCCAGGAGAAGTCGGCACAAGTTGAATTAGTAACTTTGTGAATTTTTAGTTGCGTTTTTTTTTTTTTTTACTTGTGCATTTCTTTCCAGTGCTTGTAAATGTTTCAGCTCCCGGTGGAAATTCAGGGTGAGCTTCTCGGTACTAAGAGCTTCTCAGTCCCATGAGTAGAACAGCGAGGTGAAAACGCCACACTGTAGCTTCATGTAGCAATTCTGAAGTTGGATTCTTCTCTTTATATGGTTAAATCATGGCTTGAGGACCAGTTTCACATGCTTTAATCTTTTTTAAAGAAAGATGTGATGAGAAGTTTTTACATAAAGTGAAAATGTTCATTTGATGATTCACTCTGCTGACCTACTTCCGCTCCTCCAGAGGTTTTATTTCATCTAAATACAGCTGCTGTTCTTTCACCCGAACAGAAAGAAGCAAGCTCTTTAAGGGGAGAGTATGAGGAGGAAGAAGAGGAGGATGATGATGAAGACGACGAGAACGAAAGCCGATCTTGGAGGCGATGAAGTCACTTCCTGTTCCCGAGCAGATGTTTTTTTTTTTCCTTGACACAAAGAGGAACTTACCTTTTTTTTTTTCCCTTTACCCTGATTTTAGACTCTAATCAAAGGAAAAATATCTACTTTAAACGACTTTGGAAGCTAAACTTTGAGGGTCTGTTTTTTTTTTGTTTGTTTATTTGTGTCCCTCAACAAACCAATTGTTTAAAACATCTCACTTTTGCTGAGAAAGATAAATGTTAAGTTGTTCTTATAGATAGAAAAATCTATGTAAGTTTTAGAGTGCTTACCAGATGATTAATATCAGTAATGCACAACATTTGTGTCTACTGTGAATAGATATTTTTAAACATACTGTATTTAAACTTTTTTCTCACCAGTTTTTTGTAAAATCTCGACCTTAGTTTAGGGTCAGCCATTCCATCACCAGTAAAACGTTCTCGGTTGCTTCCATAGAAATATTTATTTTTCACTGCATCGGCCAGCTGGGCTGCACCTTCATTGGCTGATTTATGTTAAACGTTAAAGCATCCCCGTGTTTCTGGCTCAGTGCACAGGTGTGAACATGTGCTAGTTCATATTAAATAGCAAAACAAAATAAACAAGATAAAAAGGTAAATATTACCATGACCATATTGGAGCCAGAGCAGGTACCGGAGGGTACCGGTGCGATCCATTCATTCAAAATGATGTTTACAAACTGCTGTGTCCATCAGATACAGTCTTGTAGCCTATATTTAAATGACCCCACTGTGTGTTTTTGTTTGTTTCTTCACCGTGTCCAGTGCCACTCTTTGTGAACACACATCCGAGCGGGTGTTCTGCATTTTGTAAGAGTGTGTAAAGCATCTTCACTTGTACTATTCTGTCACATGGTCACGCAACAAGCCTGACAGGAGAAAGATCGGATCGCTCACTCAGAATAAAAAGTGACATCCATAGACAGGTGTTTGAATGTAATACCAAACATTTAATTTAATTTCTATAAATGTAATATTATAATTATTTGCCTTACGCAGCCTCAGCAGAGGGCTGAGGTTTTACAGGATTTCGGATTTGCTTTTGTACATTTTGTAAATGCTTTAAAGAAAATTACTGTTTAACTTGTTTTTGTTTGTTTTAAATCTCTTTCTCTCATTTCATGTAATTAACCTGTTACCAGGTTAAAGCAAGAGATGAGACATTTGGCTTTCAACAGTCCACATTATTTCACTAAATGTCTTTCTTTTAAAGAAACATTCAGAGCTGCTTGGAATTACGTGGAAAACCCATATAGATGCAGCGCCTCACTACGCCGACTCAGCATAAGTGCAGCTTTGCCTCGGTCTGAGTATTGTAAGTGTTTAAAACCGGATTGGTTAAAATAAACGGCTCTAAGCTGGCAAATAAAATGTTATTTTGTTTGGCCTTTTTTCATATAATTTGTCTTTGAGTAGAAAGAGCAAAGTCTGTTGAAATGTGTACATGTTGTGTACAGTCTAGCTGATCATATCCAGTAACATCAGAATGAAGGAGAGATGAACTCGTTGGTCTGTAGCTCAGACATTTAGGCAGTAACCTGTTTGGACACGCACACTTCTGCAGTCGATAATGGACTAACACAACATACGCAAGGTTAAAATGTGTTTTTGTTCGTACCATCACTGTGTCAGTCAAAATGAAATGTATAATGGGAGGGTTGTGAGTTTCACTTTGGGGATTTTTTTTTCATGGACAGGTTTGATGGATGAACCTACAGTGGCAGGTTTCTTGCTTGTGTGTGTGTGTGCGCGTGAGAGGATTCAAGTGTGTCTCTCCTACTTTTTTTGTACTATCTCCCATGTATGCTACTATCACATAATACTAGTGTAAAAATGTAAAATGTTTATTGGATAATAGTTTTGGATTTGTTACGGTTTATATTTGCAGGATGTGGATGTATTTTCTTCATGTATTTTGTTTGTAAAAATGGATTTCTAATTTACTAGCATGTTTGCTTTTGCCAATAAAGATGGAGGAATGGGGTGCTTGTAACATCAAAAAGAGAAGGAAAAAAATATTGAGAATGGAGGGGGGATCTAAATATAATTGACAAAAATGAGAACATTTTGACAAAATAATGCAAGCAAAAGCATTCCAGAAATGACCCTAAAAATCTTGTGTGGTCTCTTTTTTTTTATTTTTATTTTTTTAAACTACTTAGAAAATGCTCCAGATCTCAGTTTGCATATTTACACCAAACACAGTACTATCATACTAAAAGGACTAGTATGTATTACTACAAAATTACAACAAATTATCTTCTGAAATATTTTGGTAACTTGCTCCTGTAGGGTTGCTTTTTTACTACACCAGTAAGAAGTGTGTGTGTGTATGTATATGTATATATATATATATATATATAATGTATTTTTTATTAGGTAATTAGGTCTTCAGAGCTAAAAAAAAAAAATTATTAGATGTCCTCAAAGAGCTCCATCATATACACCTGAAGTAGGTCAAAATCTGGGTGTTTTGATGGACCCTTAAATTTTTAAAAACAATAAAATCTACCTACTATCACCTTATTAGGCGATGGTGTGGTAAAAAAGCAAACTGATGCAGCTGCAGGACCTGTAAACTAGTCTATGCTTTTATCATTAGTTGGCCTGATTATTCTAACATTGTCCTCACAGGCGTGGTAAGTTACGTGGCTAAATGAAGGTGGTAGGCAAAGGTCCTCCAACATGACAACTTTTTATTTTACATTGGTGCATGTTAGACAAAGAAACCAATTAATGTAACTAAACAACCTTTTACCAACTAAACAAGTAAAATCAGCTATACCTGAGTTAATCTAACATGCACCCTGTTACACAAATCTGGCCTCGAGCAAACACACAAAACCAGCCCTTTGACTTCAAATAAACCATTACACAATTTCCCCATCTAAATATGTCACACCCAATACGTATTCTAAACACAATAAGGAATCTCCAAAACACCTCACCTCTTTATCGCCTCCATACACGGTTCATTCCAGTGACATCACTGGCATTGACTCAAACCAAACAGGAAATAAGTAACAGTGACAACTGGTGGTACTCATCCACTTTGTCACAACAGGTCTTCCTAAAAAATAATTTACTTAAATGCATCTCATTCAGAATCGCTGCAAGAGTTCCCAGATGAAAGAAGTCGACCTCATCAGTCCAGTTGTGAGGTCTTTATACAGAGGACAGACGTTAAAGGTCTGTTGCTGGTCTATAAAGTTCTGATTCGTTTAGGATCAAATACATCAGAGATCTGTTGGCACAGTATGAACCTTGCAGACCACCCCGGTTATCTGGATCCAGTCTTTTATCAGCTCCCAGACTCAGAACAACACAGAAAAAGCTGCATTCATCTTCTATGCTCCACCTGAATGAAATCAGATTTGTTTCAAAACGTCTAAGCAAATATTTTAAGGATTCAAGCAAAAAACGGAAATTAAAACCAAAACTTTCTAAAACTCAAGCAAAATAAATTTTCTCAAAATCAAAAATCATCAATTGTCATAAAACCTATTAAGCTTTTGTTTAGTTAAATTCAGTAGTTTTGTTTGCAGTTTCCTCATCCTCTTTCTCTTTTCTTTCTCTCTTAGTTGTGGTTCACAGTTTTTGGTTTGGATTCATGATTGTTTGGTTTAATTTCTGACAAAAACCTTTAAGGGGTGCATTCTGATTGGCAGGTGAGTTTTGAGTGACACAGCTGTAGCCCGGAAGATAAACCTCTAATAAACGCTGTAGTAAAAAATTGCTGCCGTCTACAGCGGCCTTTTCTCAATTCAGAGACTGCACACTTCGAAGTGTGGATTTGCAGACCGCATACGTCATACTGGCGCGCCAAGTGCCG
>JBAMIG010000016.1:13140035-13151023 GCA_037177335.1 Kiunga ballochi | reverse complement strand
CAGTCCAAAGACATGCACCTTGGGGATAGACTGATTGGAGACTCTAAATTGCCCATAGGAGTGAGTGTGTATGGTTGCTTGTGTGTTGGCCCTGTGATGGACTGGCGACCTGCCCGGGGTGTACGCCGCCTCTCGCCCCATGTCAGCTGACTGGGATTGGCTCCAACTCCCCCACAACCCCATTCAGGGAATAAGCGGTAGAAGATGGATGGATGGACTTCCTCATCAAACACACTCAGGATAAACCTCCAAAGGCTGCAGATGGCATCCAGCTTATTGGCTCTAAAGCCAATCAAGACCACATATTCCCCTGATAATGCATAGTATGGCTTTTCAACATGTTTCAGAGCCTGTTTTGCAGTTTTGTCTTCAGTGCAGGCTTTCAGATTTTATTAGTCATTAAAAAACCTGTTAGATTAGCAGCAGCATATTTCCTGTTTCTTCTTTGTCAGACAGATGAAGAAAAGTTTGCTCTGAAACCGGAGGGTCATGTGATGTTACTGCAACATGTCTTATCAGATGATCTCTTACTTAATGTGATATGTTGTAGTTTTTTCTGCTTTTTCAATTCAGGGGAAACATGAATGTATAGATTTCTGTTTTAATGTCTGTTCTAATGAAATGTAGGATCATTGTGTCATTTTTCTTTCATACAGAATGCTTTACTTAGACTGCTGCTTTGTGAAATAAGGTGTGGTCATTTGAAACGACAACTTACAGGTTTTCCTGGAAAGTACAGAAAGTACAGCCAAGCAACACATTATCACGTGATGTATTACTGTATATGTAAGACTATGACAGAGGTCAGACCTCCAAACCTTACTTGATTTTTTAAAATTATTTTACAAAGCTGACAAGCAAAATACATTTCTGAGCTGCTGACAGATGAAAATGAATGATAACCTTTGTATTTGCAATTACTTTTAACACACAGTGATATAGTGACACTTCTCATTTGATCTTATTTTATTCTGTATTTTCTTTATTTGTAACTCCATGTTTTCTTTTTATTACTCATTTAACTCAGTATTTACTCATTACTCTGTATTTTTAGTGCAATTACTTTGGTGTGATTTGCTTTATTAATGTTTACCTGGGTGTTGTTGGAATGAGCTACACACATAAAAAGAAGTTATTAGAGGCAGAAATAGATGTAAAAAAAAGAACATCTTGAAAGATGAAAGATTTGAAGATTTGAAGAATGAACAAAGGAGGAAACTCTATGTAGCAGGTAAAAGTGTAACACTTTTCTGTTACTGGAACATAGAAAACCAGTAAATAAGATAGCCTGTTGGCATGTTGCCTATCTTCTAACACATATGAAAAATACCAAAACCTAAAGAGAAATGTAAGATCCTAAAACAGACAAGGTACCTGAAGAACCCTCGTGTCTGATAGCAGTTCAATAAAACCACTAAGACAAGAGTATCAAACAGATATATATATATATATATATATATATATGTATATGTGTGTGTGTGTGTGTGTGTGAACAAATAGCTGCTGGTTACTCATAACATTGGCAACGTACTGGTCTCCTCCAAATAAAGTTGTTAATGAATGAATCTGAACTGAAACACCATTTACTCTCTAAGTTGCTTGAAAGCTTTTTGAAAGCTCGAAGCTGGGAATTAAACCAAGGAGCTCGATTCTTCTGAGAAGTTCTGTTCTTTGTTCGAGGAGTATTATTGTCAAGTGTTGTACACATTAAAGCTGGTAGTGTATCAACACATTCATCAACCTGTGTGGGAGTAGTGCTCAGATGGATGTCCTTTGTGATATATATACATGATGTTGTAGGAAATATTGATGAAATGCATATCTTAAATCTGGTAACAACAATATCAGACAAACATCTATAGTGAAATTTATTCTCAACCAGTGTGTAATCACATAAAGTAAATTCAAAAGTTATTAGGAAATGATAAGACAGAACAAGGTTGTGAGCAGGAGGGGCCCTCTCATTTCCATTTTGGGTGAGATAAACTGAGAGTCAGATGTTCAAATGAATTATAACTAATCTTATATGTAGGATTAATCAATTGCCCTGATTTAAAGATAGTTCCCACAGCTCCTCCTCAGTCAGGTGGGGTAGATTCATTAATGCTAACATGATCCTCCTATTGCAGCCATATATACACACACACAAACACACACAACTTGAGCACTTATATCAAACCAGCGACCTTGTTGTGAGGCCACAGCGCTAACCACTGCTCCATCATGCTGCCCACATGTGGAGTAAATGATGTAAACCTCCTGAACATAAAAAAATAAAATTAACAAGACAGTAAAACCATTTAATGTGCTTTATTAGATATCTTCCATCTAAGTTATTTTAATATATTATATATATTTATGTATTAATGTATTAAATATATATATTTAATACATCTGTACTGAATCTGATCAACATATCTTTATTAACAGCATAATACCCAGTCTTTTAAGACAGGTGTAATTAAACAGTTCAATTGGCTCAATGTGATGTCTGTGAAGCGCTCTGAGATGTATTGTCAAGAAGTAGCGCTATATGAATAAAGTTGAATTGAATTACTGCTATCCCAAACCTGTGTGACTGCAGTACTGTGGGTTTTAAAGATTGACTAATCCTACCGTTGCTCCACCTGCTTCTGAACTGCAGCAAGTCAGGCGATTTTTTCACAATGTAAATCACTGTATTCTAAATTCTTTTAAAATATACAGATAATAAGAATAGATAAGAAACATACCAGTAAAGTTAATCTGTGGTTTCCTGAATACTGAGAAACATCGTCACAAAGAAAAAAAAAGGTCTGAAATTGATAATCATGACTCGCATGGCATGTTTGTGAGCCTGCATGTGGTTAATGATTAAACCTAAAGTCGAATGTTCTTTTGTAGCTTCTAAAATGCATCCAAACAATTCAATAATTATTTCCAAAATAAATGTTACTTATTTATGTGATAGATTGCAGGTACAAATGTTACATTTTGCAGTCATGTAAAAAGGATATTACATAAAGGGGGGAAAAAAAAGTTTAATTTGTAAAACATATTTTCACATTAAAAGCGCTAATGGTTTAAAACACAACCTTTCACATAACCATTACTGCCATGCAGCAGGAAGCTTCCAGCTTTGAATTCTGGCTGAGGCCCATCTGTGTGGAGCTGCCATGTTCTTTCTGGGCATGCATGAGTTTTGGTCAGGTACACACAGCTTCCTCCCACTGTCCACACATATATTTGTTAAATAGTATATTCTCAACCGACCCCAACAGTCATGAGTCTGTGTCCACATGATTGGTTGACATATTATGCTGTCTATTGTTCTTGATGGACTGGTGACCTGTGTGGGATGTACCTAAACTCTCCCCACAAGGAGGCTAGAACTTCCTGACCCAAATATGAACCAAAACTGTAAAACGAATAGAAATTAGAGCAGTTAGCAATAAATAAACTGTCACCTGTGCTTCTTTATTCCTTTAGTTTTGGTCTTTTAATGTTGAGTATACAGCAATTATTTTACAATGTTACTTAATCTCATGACTTGTTGCATGGTCCAACCATCCTCTATGCCAGATTCTTCTAGTTCAGGGTTGTGAGGAAGCTGGAATCTGTTGCAGCAACTAGCAGTCAAGAGGCAGGTTGTTTTTTACTTTAAATGTAAATAAAATCTCAGCCAATCTCAGTTTCAGAACTTCAGAAACTATAACTGGCCCTAAAAATGAATTGTTCCTCCTTACTTCTTCATGTATAACCATCATCAGAGAATGATGTTATTGTTTCAACAGCAGTTTTAATCTGTGGTTTTAAAAGGACTTTTTAGATTTGTTCAAAGCATCTCACAGTAATGAAACAAATACTGTGGAAATATTTGACTTATTGTCAACCCACAGCATTGTTAACAATCATCAACACATCAATAAACATGACTAATTACCTGTTGATGCTGCATAAGAGGCTACAGAAGAAAAACATTTCCATACAAGCTTCATTTATGGGCAGTAAGATTTATTTTTGTGTAACAGATACTTCAGTGCCGTGAGAGAAAATCAAAATAAATATTTCAAATAAAAACTTGAAACAGCATTAACTTATATTAAATACAATAAAAAAAAGATAAATAAAAGTGGTTGACAAATAAAGTTGCAACAGCCACCGCTGATTTCAGACATAAAAATAAACTTCTAAAAGTAAAAAGATGCATTATCTTAAAGTTATCAGACTATAATACTACTTAGCAATCGTACTGTATATATTTGCAAAAGGATGAAATTAATTAGCTGTGCAACAAAAGAATGGGGAAAAGAAAAACAAAAATCATTAAATAGAAAACAAAATCTCCCAAATACAATAAAAAAATTCTACTGCCCTGTGAGCTGTGAAAAAAAACCCAGAGAAAGAAAAATAACCTGAAGAATTACAACACATTCCAGCTGGTTACTAATTTGTTTTATTAAGCCCCCCCAGCATATTGACCCTCTGACTACATCTAGTGAGATTTTCCAGCAAATCTGTAAGAGGTTTGCTTTTGTCTGATTTCATCACACCCTGCAACGCCGCATCACAGTCAATCTGAAACACAACACATCAAGTTCAGTACAGCAACATTTAATAATAATGCTACATTGTTACACCACAGTGACTTTTAGCTCTAAATGTTAAACGTTAAACAATGAAAGGGTGATCTAAAAGGACTTGATCCGACATAAAAGATATTCTTACCTTTGTTGCATTGATGTAAACATTGAGGTTTCTCAAAACCTTCATGTCGTCATGATCTTTTGTGTTCTTGCGATGATGATCAGTCAAAACCTGGTGGACTTTGCAGAAGAAAGTATCCTATTGGGAAGATGAGCAGCATGAATTACGAACATGTATGCACACAAACTGTACGTGAAAATATACAGACGATGCATTTAGCAACTGTTTAAAGACAGATCTACTCACATTGCATCCAGATTCTGCCAGGTCTGTGACGTCCTCCACAAAGTACTCCTGCAACAGAAAATATATATAAATGGAAGTTTTTACCTTTATTCTAACAATAAGATGTTGCAGGAGCTGCATGTTAAGCAGCAGCCAGACTCATTAGATGAGCTCTTACCTTTTGGAGGATTTGGCTGTAACTTGAAGCTGCATCTATTATATAGTTGAGGGTTGAGTTATGAGGAGCCGGGCTGACCAGATGAGCCATCAAAGAGACAATAAGAAGTACCAACAGACCCATACTTGCTGATTGTTTCAGTGAATCAGGGAAGAAAAAAAGTGTTTCAAGATGCTTCTGAAAGTCTTGAGTGCTCAGTTGTCAGCCTGAAGTTTGCTGTGAGGAACAGACTGAGAGCACCTAATTTATCTGTTCGTCCACACCTCCACTGTGTTTCCCCCGTTACAAAGACCAAATGCTGTCAATGCAAGATCAGTCTTGTGGTTGGTGAGAAAAAAAAAAAAAACAAGATTTCTTTGAGATAGCTGGGTGTCGCTATAACCACTAAAAACCAAAAGACATCTGTGACAAAGATTCCAGTTAAGACAACAGATTCTGTATTCAAGGAAATTTAATAACAATGTATTTTTCAGCTAAAGCTTGAGCCAGCCGGAGGTTTAACATTGCCTCTGCTGATCTTTGATAACTGTCTTACTTATAACTGAATTACACATGTAGAATAATTTTTTATCATTGAAGTTTTCTTTAGTAAGTAAAACTATAAAGATGTTTTATGTTTAATGCAGGAACACAGAATTACACAACCAACTGCAGCATATCAGGAAAAAGCTACTGATGTATTTAGATCATATCTTCTGCCTTCAGTTTTCTCAAGAACATAAATGACTTTTTTTGTAAAAGTCGTAACAGATGTCAATGTTTATGTTAATGATGAGCGACATAAAACAAAGAAAGAACTAGAGAACAAACCAAGCTGTAATATTTTATATTGTAGCAGTAAACAAAGTATAACTGCATTCCTTAAGGGTTCAGGGTCACATGCTCATTTAGTGGAGATAGGATGAGAGGGAGTTGATGCTGCACTTTATGATTTCAGAGTTCTGGTCCTGATTCTTTCGGATGCGATAGAAGTGTTCAATGTAACTGGACCTTCCCAGTAGCTCCACGAAATCTTCATCGTGTGTGATGATGAGTAGTTGGAAGTTGCGCTGACGAGAGCGACTCTTGATTATTCTGGAGAGAAAACGAAAGAGACATTTTAATCTGATGGTTCACACTGTGACACAGAGTAAAAGAGTCGCAATTAATGTCATCTTTCTGACTTTTATGGTAAATTTGTACTTTTTACATATAACTGCATCTCTGGGAAGCAGACACAGTATTTAGCAAAGCAGCCTATGTAGGAGGAATGACCCTTTTCGCTCATCTTACCAGCAGATTCCCCTTTTCACTTGTTCAAAGTCCTGCTGCTTTGTACTTTTTCCTACCAGTGTCCATGAATATTGGAACGTTATGACCGCTGCATTTTAGCGTTGTTTGAAACAAGTCTATACACCATGTAGCTATGTACACACATCCCACCCACAGCCATCACTAATTAGCCACACAGCACATGACAGTCAATCCACACTGAAATCCAGATGCAGCTCCCAGAGAGCGCGGGGAGAGAGCTGCATGATGGCTGCCTAACAGAAAGTCATTGTTGCAGTAAAAATCCTCTATGCAGAAACTTTAAAGATACCACACCCTTATAATCATCGGTTTCCATGGCATTCAGCCCAGTTGGGATGTTTTGATTAACCTGCATGCCTGTATTTACATAAAGTACGACACATTTTAGCAAATAGCACGGGTGGGCAACTCCGGTTTTCAAGTGCAGAAGTTTGATTTTTCACAAGTGCAACACATATATCACAGAGTTTCAGACTCAAACCTCTTGTTGCATCCTTTCTGCTTACACAGAGACATTTTCAGAGTTTCCAATACAGCGTTGTTTTTGTCCCCCCACAATAGATTGAGAAAAAAACTGAAGCTTGTAATGAGATCTGTGTACATTTTGCAAACACATTTTGAACCATTGAAACCTCCGTTTTGAAATCCTAAAATCTTCTGCAAACATTTTGTGTGTGAGCTCAGGATGCAACACTAGTTTATTTTTGTTTTACAGAGTTTCAAACTTCAAATTCACCCTCACAATTTCAGTTTCATCCACACCGCTGCAAGGCGAGCTTCAGATTAAGGCATTGTTCTAATCCCATACCTCACACAGAACTCAAAATCAATGGGTAATTATCAGAATAGTCTCCTTATTAAGTGTGTGTGTGTGCGTGTATTAGGTGTGTTGAAGTAGTGAAACTCACAACACATGTAGGTGTGACGCTTGAAGACTAGAGTTGCTTACTCCAGGCGTAAATAATTAGTCCTCATAAAAATAAAAACAATGGACGTGTACAGCAAGTGGCCCAATGATTCAGAGTTGATTACAATGTTTCCTGCAGTTTAAGCATTTATGTATTAACAGTAAGCTGAATACATTTTTAATACAAATGAATAATGGTTTTAAATACAGTGATCCCTCGATATATCGCGGCTTCACAGATTTTTTTTTTTTTACTGTACTGTAATTGAACCACGTCCGTTTATAAAAATCTTCTTGCTCAGAAAAAGAAAAGAAAGAGTGCCAACAACTAACGATGTTCTTCTCTCGGAGAGAGACTCCTGCGCAGCCTTCAGTAGAAAAAGATGCTACAGCGCAGCGGAGTCAGGAAGAAGAGGCGCAGCTGGAGGGACTGTGAAATACGCGACAATCTTTCCTACCTTGTATTCATTACAATGTAAAAAATATTGTTTTACAACACTGTTCTTTAAACTATTATAGTTAATTGTAAGAAAACGTTAATATTTCTATTTCTTAAACACATTTTGGGCCTGAAAAGGTTTTATTTTTTGTTTCATTCTGCAGTACGGTATTGCATTTTAAAATACCGGTAAAAAATAAAGCTGACTACTTTGCGGATTTCACCTATCACGGGTTATTTTTGGAACGTATCCCCCGAGATTAACGAGGGTTCACTGTACTGGTTATCAGTTTTCTTAACTATTGATAATCCGCATTGACCCTAAAATAAAACCATGCTGGTTGATGCATATGTGTAAAATGTGAACTTGTATTTCACTTTCTGATTAATGAATAGTCTTCCCAAACACACCGCAGCATTCAGATTATTATAAAGCAGTCTGAGAGCATTATTGAGGTAAAACCATTTGCAGTAAAACAAAGTACTGACTCCACAAGGGCGTGTGCCAGCGACTCGATGTTCTCTCTGTCCAGATTGGTGGTGGGTTCATCCAGGGCCAGGATCCCACAGTTCAGACAAAAAGTCTCTGCTAGAGCGAGGCGGATGATCAGGGAAGCCAACACCTGCACACACATAATACCTACATCAACTTTAAAGCATCTGCTGATAATGCACATCAAATATAAAGATGAACTTAATACATGCAGGATAGCATTTCTATGTTTAGACGCGTCCTTGGCACCTTTTGACCAGCACTGCAGCGTCCTCTCATGTCCAGAGCTGTGTCTCCTTTCACCATAACCACTCTGTAGTTGTAAACCCGCCGCTTCACACCAGCGGAGGAATTTTCATCAACGTCAGACCTGATTTCCACATACTCGATGTCTGCAGCAGAGATCAGAGGCAAGAAAAAGAAAAGTCTGAGTAAGGCAGGACTGAGAAGAAATGTGTATAAATTCAGAAAAACATGATATTTTTAAGTGCAAAGCACCTTGACCCCTGTAGGTGCTGCGCCACAGGTCTCTGATAATCTTATTAATTTCATCCATTTTCATGCTGTGGAACTTCATGATGGTTCTGTAGAAAACAGTAAAAGCAAGATACTGTTTTCATTTTTATGTAGAAAAAATTGTATTAACTTTAATTGATGATATGCTAAATAGTAAAAAAACCCATAAATAAATAACAATAAATTAGGCAAGATATCACAACCAAGCTTTAAACAAGGATTGCATGCATGCACCTACAGACGTAATAAACACAGACGATGTCAGACTGACATAAATAGATTGGTATCTGCAAATAAAATGTATGTCAAACTGGTTGGTTGTTGCGTATGTGGCTTTATCGACTTCCACTTTTGAAAATTAGGTTACAAAATGAAAACAGAAACAAATGTTCTTATTAGTTTGTGTTCTGTGACAAACAGTGTTGATCTTTGTGATCTGTGAGGAGCAAGCTTGTTGCTGCTTTTCCTGCATACCAAGAAGTGTTTGATCTAAAATCTAGACAAGTAATGAAGCAGCCAATGTGGTTTGAACACACGACAGTGATAATACAACATGCAGGGTTTCCTTAAAAGATGATATAAAGAGAATTATGAACATAAAGAAAAGATGAAAAGGCAAAGGAACCAGAGCAACCCCTTATCCTTACATCAGACCTACAATGCCTGTTAAATTCAACTGCTTACTCATCATGTAAGAAAAATGACTGCTGATGTTCAGTGTTGCACGTGTAGTGATGCAATGTGCTGCATGAGCTGAAAGCAACACATACTAATCTGTATAGACCTTTATGGATCATAAAGGTCTATATAGATGGAGAGGATAAGGTCATAAGCAACCTCTACAATATATTTGTAACTGAACATTCAAACAAGATACTAAAACCGTTTTGTAAGTCTACGAGAACCTGTAATGTCTGCCAAACTGGCCTCCATTAATACCAGTTAACACCTATTTAAACCTTGCATGACATCCTAATGAAGCCGTGCTGTGTTAAAATGTCTCGTCAGGGGAGGAAGGTGTGCATCAGGGACATCATTCTGAGTCCAGGAGGTAGGTGCATGCCCTCCCTCTGTGCAGGCTAGCCATATAAATGCCACTCCGGATGAACTCAATCAGGATGCATTGTGTTTAGCGCTGGCTGATTTATACTTATGGATCATTTCACAGAATTGTGTTGTTCTTAAGAGTGGAGAAAAGCATGTTTATTAATTGTTGATTATATAAAACTCATACCTGTCAACTAGTAGGAGTGATTAACACCTGTAACTGAACAAGGATGGCATGATCCCAGTGAACAGGTTCTAAAATCAGGGCCAGTTCAGCACAAAGATGTAAGAACACAGCTCTTGAGATCAGAAGTTACTTGTGAGTGAATCATCATCATGGGCAAGGAAATTTCAAAGTCCCTAAATGCCCATTCTCTCTTAATTCTACCATTTGCATAATCCTCAGGCAAGGTCAGTGCATCCATCTCCAGTATTACCAATGAGAGTTGTTGCGGTATTCACGTCTACACTAATCACTGTTTTCTTTCTACCTTGGGAAAATTGCTGTCATGCAAATCAGTGGAAGAGGCTACATCCCTGATGATAATTTACAGCCCGGTCCTTTTCTCTGTTCTGCAGAGTTTAAGTTTCATGCATCTTCAGATTGAAACATGTTCACAGAAACATTATGGCTTACTACAAACCAAAGATAACTTTTCTTGGTTTGATATTTATAACAACTCATATTTCATTATTGGTGTATATAGTGAAATGAATTGCATAATGTGAGTGTATTGCTATTCTGCTACATCTCACCACCTTCATCATTGATTTTCCTGGTCTACAAAATGTCTGTAAAACATGGGTCAGAGTTTACATCCACGTGTGAACACTCTCCTGACAGAAAAGAGGCCAAAGCCTGCAGTCTGAACCAAGCCTTAGACCCATACTTTATTCCCACACAAACAGGTTTTGTAAGTATAAATAACAGATTAAATATCATGCGGGCCAGTGTGTATTCCGTGCAGGTTTCGTTGCAGAATGAAAAAAAAGGTATCTGTTTTGTCTTTCTTGTTAATGGAGACATATCATGCAAAATTCACTTTTTTTAAGACATTAGCGTGTTGCTGCTATCAAGCTACAAACATGGCGGAACAGGGTAGAATTGAACTTCCGGGCGGGGCATGACATGTCTCATTCACATTTAAAGAGACGGCACCAAAACGAGTCGCTCTGAAGACGCACCTCAGAACAGGGTTATAAG
>JBAMIG010000016.1:13112236-13139935 GCA_037177335.1 Kiunga ballochi | reverse complement strand
AACAATAAGTTTGAGCGCCGTGAATTACTCTTCCGTCTCGCAGGAACTACGTCACTACCGCATCACTTACCTTCCGCCTTGTCAATCTCTCCAGCAATTTAATGACATTGGAACAGGGCCTAAATGTTAACTTACTGGTTGGTTATATATAATTGGTTGGGGAAACTCCAAATTTCAATAGCAGTGGGTCGGGTTTAGTCACCGTAAATTTGGATGTAGGACTTTGGAATTCATATTCCTAATTTTACTCTGTAGATACATTTTCTGGACAAATTTTGGTAGCTGGATAGTCTCTGTAGCTTTCAAACAACCTATGTTTATTCCTTTAGTACGAATAAAAATGCATTTGGCGTACATACTGCCCAAAACCAATTCCACTATCTTTGGAACAGGAATTTAAATGGTAAATAAACTTATACAAGACTTTTCTAGTCTTACTGATCACTCAAAGCGCTTTACCCTATATAGCATATTCACCCATTCACACACATTTTTATTGATACTTTCAAGAAAGAATTAGTTTTGGCTAGTGATAGTTAGCATCCTATAATTTCCATGCCCATCGTTAGCAAATTAAGTCAGTTCTTACATTTGCATTCAAGTAAACCAGCTCAAACGCTTGTAGACCTAGTAAATAATATACGAGTTGTGAATAAAAACTGTTTTATCTGTAATAAAATTGAGTACTGATTTTGGATAAATGCTAAATAAAAAGCAAAAAAAAAAAAAAAAACTTTTAAAAACCCAAAAAGCTCCAATTCTTTCAGAAACGGCAATCAAGAAACAGTGTGGCTCCAAAGTTCTCAGTCTTGATTTTTATCCTATTACGCAAGCACAACGGTTTGCTGATTCATTTTAGTATTTTGTTCACTGTCAAATGACAAAATCTTACCAAGATTAGGACAGAAACTGTGTCATTTATGCACAATCTGGCAAAAGGCTGCAGGGTCTGGTTTTCCATCATGATAACAAAGCAGATGAATGCTTTTCAACAACCCACATGGCTGGGTAAAGGAGGCTTATGCTTTCCTCTCAGATTTTTATCTAAAGCCGTGAACTTACACATCTTTAAAGAAGCTTAAAATTGGATATTAAACACACAATGAAAAAGCATTTGCTGTACAGGATAAAGTGAATATGATCAACAACAACTCAAAAGGTAGGTTTAAAATGTGTTTCAAAAGTGAACAATAAAAGCTCCTGTCACAGGTTAATGTTTCATGTAAAACAACTCTGAGAAAAATAATATTTATTAAATAAAAATGCAATAACACATTATTTCAGACAACACTGATTTTATGTCTGAAAAACATTATTTTATTATTTAGAAAATCCTTCATATTGTCAAAAAATGGCTATTTTATTGTTTTTCTTCTCTTTCTCTACAGTTTACAAATTCTGGGTGTGTTAATGACTGACATCACTTCCTACTGATGACAGTAAATTACGTATTTGAAATGTTGCCAGTTCCCAAATCACCTTCTTTTGCTGATATTATACCAAATTCAGATTTTGTAACTGGCACTATTAACTTCCTGGCAGCTAAAGATGTCTTTTGACATATTTTATAATCTAAATGTTTCCTGTCAAAGACTACAAAAGACATCTTTGTAGTTTTGTTGTTTTTGTAAATACAAAACTATTTGTTGTCAAACCGATAATGGCCGCTCTAAGTGCACTCCGATCTCGCACCCTGTACGCCTTAAATGCAGTCTGAATGCGCATCCTGAATGCACCTATGAAGAGGCACCTAGATGGCTAGAATCACATTCTCTTGCAGAGATAATGCCATTTTGGAAGTTTTCAATCACCATTGCATAACATTCAACTGCACAGTCCTCAGCAGCTTATGACTCTCATATTAGCATTAACACAAAAACCGTGGACTCTGCCATCTTCAACAACAAATGTTTTGGAAATAACAGGAAGTGATGTAATCATGCGCACACAATGTAGACACATCATATTAGACTCTTACAGGTCTTTGGGTATTTGATTCTTTGGTCATTGAAATTGAAATAATCTTTTTATAAAAGCATTTGTAGTTGTCTTAAATTTGTTGCAAAAAAAATCTATTCTCAGATACGAATCAATGCAAAACCTTTGTGTCTGGTTAAATATTATATCATGGGTATGGATACTTAAATGCTACATTTGCATCTGTTGCTTCATGAAAAAGGCCAGGGGCCTTGTGTACAAAGGGCTTGTATGCAGAAAAGAATATGTACGACATGTTGCAGACAAATAAATAGGTGTAGAGAAAAATACTTGGATCTATTTATTCCACTGTGCAAACAATCAACCTGGCGTGTTGAAGCAATAATCAAAAGAATTAAGACATTCAAAATTTATTTTTTTAATGGTTCTACGATATTTCAAAGAAAGATTGATTAGTACACCATAGCTGCAAATCTATTGTATTTATTGTATTTGTATTGTACTATTGTATTTACACTAATAATATTCTATTAGGTGACTGGAGATACATAAAGCATGCTGGGTAGCTCTTAAACATGCTAAAAGTATGTGCTGGCTATTTACCGGTAATCCTTTTTCCACTTATTATTTAATCACCTCAGTTCCATATTATCATAAATATTCTGGTGTTTTTTTTTCCTGAAATATGAAGATATGCTTTGTAATTACTGTTATTTGCATGTGCAATAATGGGAGGAAAGGACGTGGTTCTGAAGCTGCACTCAAATCCAAGTCAGTTGGAATTTATCAATGAAAGATGTGTGAGACCACGAGTATAAGAAGCTTTGTACATCTAAAGGTTTTTTAATTGAATTCAAGTACTTATTTACAAGTTTGTACGTCATTTATTAGTATTGAATGCACACACAAGTCTTTATACATGAGCCTTTGCGGTCTCTATTTTGAACAGGCACTGCAGCCGGTAGCTCCTCTCCTAACTGGAACTACCTGGTAGACCCATTTTTTGTTAAACCTGTGTAACTTTGATTACAAATTTAAAAAAATCTGCTCTAGTAATTTTGACATATAAGTAAACTTGTTTATATTGATGCAGTACCAATAAATAATATAGGCCTCAAAAATGCACAATAAATTCTCATCAATGCCAACTTTTATTTTTGGTGTGTGATCCAAGTCGTACATATTCAGCTTCTACCTCAAAAAGAACAAAAGAAAGTCAATAAAAACGGTTTCACTTTGTGTCACTACGTGGTCACATCTTCTCAGTTAGGAAAGAGTGACGTCTTTCCTAGAAGCCCCCAATGACATTTGTGACAAAAAAAAATAAGTAGGCGGCCCGGAAACAACATCTTGAAAATGTATGAACCCCCCTCCTTATCATATTTTTCTTTAAGCATCACAATGTAGTCTTGAGTTTTATTTAATAGCTCAACAGAAAATAGTCTTAACTGTTACAATTTTTGTTGATCCAGTCTACAAAGTAAATAATTTAACGATCCCGGGATCTAATTTCCAAGTCAAACAGAACGGGAGACTGATAAGTAAGACTGACAGTATCTGTACATGAGGGAACAAACCAAAACAAGCAAGGTTAATTGCATAGCAGTGCACTAGCTGAACACGTCATAGGCCTGAAGAATGTGACAACATATTACAGAGCCCTGCAAAAAATTACTCAGCCAACCGCAATCGTTCATCAGAGTCAAGCACAGAGAAATGTCACCAGCTGGATGTCACAATCTTCTGCGTTTTAGGTTGGAAACTTATTGGCTGCCAGCAATAGCAGAGGGCCCTGTGCTGCTCATTCATGATCTCACAATATCGTAGATGTGAAGGGTCGATTTTGGCATGGGTGGGCTTTGAGGCATATCCAAAGTATTTAGTATACATTTTGACAAGTACATCAAGCTAAATTGGCCATCAGTATACAACAAGTAAAACGAGTTAAGCAAAATATTCACCAGATTAAAAATGAATACTTTCAATCACAGCAGATATCTCATCATTTTTTGGGGGGGTTTAGTAGAATTTTCAGTTTACCTAAGATCTATTTTCTGTTTTAGCACTTCAGTCTTGTTTTCTGTCAACACATTTTCTATATTCTGCCTGTAAGTTGAAGGCGAGACTGTCCGCTAAACTGTTTTTTTGGTGGCTTCAGCATCCACCCATGAGGGGAACTGTTGCAGCCACTACATTGTCTCCAGGATCTTTATTTTCCAACACTTCTATAACCAGTCTGTCATATTTTGCAGCTACAGCTTCAATGTCTTACACCCAAGACCAACAATCAATGTACTTTACTACTGAAGAGCTTAAGCTACATACAGGGAAAGCAGCAAGTCCAAAACACCTCCAGGAATGTGCATCTCAGCCAAAAGACCACTTCACCGCATTTTCCTTTTAAGTCTTCAGGTAGGTAAAGTCCTGGCGCAGTGGAAACATCTTGTCTGGTACCTGTGTCTAAGGAAGAATTTAATAAAACCTCCTGATTCTTACTCCTACTTGTACAAACAACATCTCACAGAAAGTGGGAACTTATCTTTGAGCATTTTTATGTTGTTTTTATGGGGATTTTAACCTGTCTGTTCAATTTATTCAGTTTTTAATATGTATGAATGAGTGTTTTTATTGGTGACTGCTTTAATCTCGTTGCATGTGTACAGTGAAAATAAAGGCATTTCATTGTATTCTTTATTTAGATACCAGATAATTTTATTTAACTTTCAGGGATGAGTAAAATTCTATCCATCAATCTAGAAATGATTTTTTAATCAAACAGTTTGGTGATGTCAATGGGTCGCAGGCTTGAGGCAGTTATTCAAAGCAAGAGCTATGCCATCAAATATTAGATGCAATTTACTTTAAGGTTATTTGTTCCTTTACTTTTGCTTACCGAAAAATGCTGTGGTGTAATACAAAGGGTGAGGTTTCCTTAGTAGTTTCACACATCTAAATGTAAATACCACAAAATAAAAGCTGACATTCTGAGCTCTTGTCTCGTCCTCATCTTTTGATCTTAAACCCAAATGTCTCCAGTAAACAACAAAAACAAGGGAACTTGACTTGCTGTTCCAATGCTTTGAGGGAACTGTACATGTCTTAGGACCAGTTAATGTTTTTGTTAGTGCATACACAACTTCAGAGTTAAAACTTACTGGTCGAGAGCTTTGTAGTAGAGATCCAGGTCTTTTATGACCAGTTCTGTTGTCCTCATTGTGATCATCTTGTTTTTGTAGCGTTCTTCTGCTTTCTCATACTGCTCCTCTCGCATTTCTTTTCTGTAAAGGATAGTTTTTTAAAAAATCAAACTTAATTTCAATATTTATATAGCAGCAATAGGTAAATAACTTTCCTCACAGTCCATAGTCTGAATGGTATTATAAATGGGGCATACAATGGTCAACTTCACAGTTCAACCTGGAAAAGTGGTTCCCAATTTGGGCTCAATGCCTCTCAAAAAGGGCCGTTAAAGCTCTATGTAGAAGTGATGTTCATTGCATTTTATCCATCTTCTGCAAAAACTAAGTCCACAATTTTGTCCACTGCACAGACCATCACCGCAGATGCTGTCGCCTCTTTTAATGTTTCTTTCTGATGATGAACATTATGATGATGTTTGAAATCTGAAAATCATGCCAGAGCACAGAGCTGAACCCCATCTTGCCCTCTGGAGGCTTTTACTGGCTAACAAATGTGACAACATAAGTAAACTAAGGCTACATTCAGACCGCAAGGCATAATAATCAATTCAGATTTATTTTTTTTGTGTGTGAAATGTTTGTATAAAGTGTGTTCACATTTCCACTTGTATATGACGACCTGCGCGTATCGTATACGCACCGAAAAGGTGCCGCATTTGTAGAAAACACAACAACGTGACAGCAAGTGTGCGAGTGATCTCATTGAGTTTGCAGAAATAAACAGGAACATTAAAAGCTGAGCAAATCTTTTACATTAAAAGTTATTCAACTGTAGCTAGCACACGTTCAATGGCATTGTTTTAAAAAAGGAGATTATAAAAAAGGAGAGTTGCAATGTCTGTACTGAGAAACGTGGGTACAGAGTCTCAGTCAGGAGTGGTTGGAAAGTGATGTGAGCTTCTTTACAGATTAGGAGTTTATAAATTAGAATAATCCACCTTCTTGAATGCATAATAATGATGTTTATCATGTATCAATGACATGTAGATCAGATTAATGCGACCTGCCCATTCAGACTGAAGTGGTAACATAAAAGATCCGACATGACATCAGACATATTTAGGAGCACATATCAAAGTAGCCTGGGTGCATTTGAAATCAATCAGATCTGTGTCATTCAGACAGTTATGCAACGATCAGATACGGGTCACATAGGAGCAGGGGAGTCACTTCGGCCTACAGTCTGAACGTTGCCTTAGAAGACGCTTAAAAACGGAAATGCACATTTACACACTGAAAGGAAGTATAAATGTGTCTTATAAAGAAGTTTTCATTGCACAGAGCCACTCAAAACTGGAATTAAATGTGTATAACATCGTAAAATATGTAATATATCATAAAAAGTCTTTTTAGATTTTAAAACATGTACTACTTTCACACAAAGATATGTCTGTTTTCATTTGAGTAAATACTTATGTGGTTTATTGACTTGGGAGTAAATGACAGGATTCTGCACAAACAGCTAACTGAGGCTACAACCACATATCTCACACATTTACTTTCTTTAGAAATCAACAAAATGATGCAAGTTGCACTGTATGGAAGGTAAAGACTTTCCTCTTGTGTAAATAGTAAGTAGCTTTAGGAGGAACCTGGCTCACAGCTTTCAACATTGAAATGCATGTTTTCTGATGACTCAATACATTTATCAGAAGAATCATCAGTGATGAACATTTGTGTTTCTAATTCCAGCCTGTTGAATTTTATTTGGGCTGTGATGATAATCTGAGACCCCTTCAGATTTATTCAGTCAATAACATATTTGATAAGGCACATTTATAATAGCTTTGGATTGTAAAAAGTTATATAATGGCCCCCAGACTGTTGACACAATATATATCCATCTTGGGACTACCTTCAGCTCCCTGCACAAAAATCTCACAGGCTGCAACAAACATTTCACTTTACTTGCTGCGTTACTTATATGTAAGAAAGTTTAGGTGGCCGTTTGTTTGCAGGCACAAAAGTTTTGAATGTATTCCTTCAGTACGCTTGTGTCAATGCATGCTTGTTGATGAATAAAGCTTTTTTTTGGACATACACCTAAAGAGAAAAAACTGTATCTTCACCTCTCAAATCCTGACTTGTTCAGCTGTAATAACATTAACATTTGTACATTTATCACCTGTATTGAAGTATCTCCTCCTCAAAACCTTTCTGCCGCCCTAGTGCAATGCTGCGGTTCTTTTTTGAATCCTCCAACTTGCGCTCTACTTCACGTCGTTCTCTGAAAAAAAAAAAAGTTAAAGAAAAAAAACAATTAGGTGAAAATGTTATGCTTCTTCCTGTAACAGGTTTACCACGGATAACTGTATTTCATTAAAATATGATGAGGAGATTAAAAAGCTGTGGGCTATCTGAAACAGTAGGCTCAGCGTGCAGTGTGCAATGCACAGCTTAGTTCGAGGTTTACAATCAGATTCAGTGCAAAGCTCTTACAGCCGCAGTTGCGAGACTTGCATGTTGCCCATGTCTTGCATGAGAGTTTCACGTTTGGCTGTAACTTCCTTCAACTCCTCCACTCGCTTCCTTAGGGTTAGATTGTCCTGCAACCAGCGCTCCTGGACCTGTGATTAAAATAGAAAAAACATCTCAACTTCAAAAGGAGTTTTTTTCCATTTCAGTTTGGATCATAATGATCACCAAATGTAGCGTGCAGGCTTTGGACTTAGAAGATAAATACATGCAGGCACAGGGAGGAAAGCCAAATCTCACATAGAAAGCACCAAGACAGCAAAAAAAATATTTTGGATTGAATCTATGTGGCAACACAAAGCCTACTGTTTTGTATCATAATAAACACAATGTGCAGCAAATCAACATAACGTCTGTTTGGTTATTTAGTTGGTACCATTGGCACTGTGGGTAATGGCTGCCTCTCCAGTAGCTCTTAGCACTCTTTGGCTATTTGACCTTTTTTAGACCTTTTCTCTTTCTACTTTTTGCAGAGAAAAACAGAGTGTTTGTGGTTTATACATGTATATTCAGTGAGTGTTTTTGCCTTTGGGTGCGGCAGGGAGCTACTTCCTCAGATCTTTTAGGAACCGTTAACTTTGGTAACTTGGTGCACAAAGGATGACCTGGGATATAACATGACATCCTGATGGAGCTGAAGAGGAGATTTAAGGGCTCAAAGACCGTGAAGAACGTGAATTCGCTGCTGAACAAGATTGATGAGCTATCTGCACAGTACAACCAGTGGACCTACCTGATGAGCTGCTTGATCATCTCTACAGAGACATGGCTAAATCACTTTTTACTGGATGCTAACGTGTAATCCAGGACATATGTTCATAAGACAGTCTTGTTTTGGCCGTGTTCTCAAACTGCTAGCTGTTAGCTTGCAGCAATACTGTCAGCCAAAAGAGTTCAGTCATGTGATCCCCATCTGTTTACATTCTGCAAAAGCATTTTTGTTCTTTTGTATTGAAGATTCTTCTTTTTTCACCTATAAGCTGCTGGAAACCAAATTTTCCAGAGGAAGTCATCCCAAAAGGATTAATAAAGTTACATCTTCTTCTTCACAAAGTAACAAGTTTATCAGAAAAATAAACTAAATGTTGAACTTCCCAAAGCTACCGATATATGAGTGAATAACTCAGGAGCCAGTACCTTCTGAGTGTCGATGTCCTGACGGATGGTTCCCATCTCCTTATTAATCTTATCTTTGTTCTTCTCTGCTTCATGGAGCTGAGCATTGGTCTCTTGAAGCTCCGACTCTTTTTGCTGATGCAAGAAAGAAATATGCAAAAATGACTGCAAGGCTTTTATCAAGAACATTTAGATGGGAGATATTATGTCAACAGATGAGCGATGGCAGGTAAATTGTTCATAAAACATTAAATACATTTAAAACATTCTCCCACAAAAAGAACAACTACAATGACTTGTGTGTGACAGCGTCATCAGTACCTCTTTGTATTCCTGTTTTCCTTCATCGATGTATTTAGTGATGTCTCGTTCCAATGTGGTGATTGTTTTAACCTTTTCTTTAATGGCATTAATCTGTAAGAAACACACTTATAACCATTATCTCTGCTGAGATAGATACTTTCAAAAGTATTTCGCAGTGGAACCGTTAGTAAAAATATGAGAACAAATTATGCATGTTTGACTGTGCGTAATATTAGGAATGGGTTGATGATGTGTAAACTGTTAAGTCCTCTTAAAATATGTTGTGGGCAGAGCAAACTGAGGTGCAGAGTAAAAGAGTGAAGGGAAAAAGGAAAGCGCACCAACCTTTTCCTGTCCTTCTTCCTGCCTCTGCCTCTTGCGTTCCATCAGTTCCTGTTTCTCCTGCTGCAGCTTCTCCAGAGCAGCAGACAGAGGCGATAGTTGTTCCTTTGCCTCCTGAATTTAAATGATCATGGGTTGTATTATCACAAAAAAAAAGGAAAGATTTTTTACAATGGGGAAAAATAGGTACCCTGATGTCCCTGGTCAAAGCCTGTATCTCTGTGGTGAACTCAACACACTGCTCCTCCAGTTGCTGCTGTTTTTGCATATCGCTGCTCAGCTGGAGCTTTTCTGCTCTTGTCTCATTTACTGCACTTTTTAGCAACTGAATCTGATCCTGCTGGTCCTGGATCAGCTTACGTTTCAGCTCCATCTTGCTGGTTGCTAGAAAGGCACAAAAAAAAGACATTAAATCTACTACTTTAAATAGAATATCTTTATTATACTTCTGGTTAAATTGTGGGTAAGACACTTCCTCCTCCTCTCCATTGTCAGCATAGCTGCTGTATGAATTTGAATGAATGTTGTTGGTATAATGTTGGTAAAGTGCTTTGGGTGTGTTATAAAACACTATGAATATCATCCACAAGCTGGTTATACTCATCGACATAGATCTAGGATGTCACTCACTGTACTGGACTCCCAATAAGCATGATGGTTTTATTAAACTGTAACTTAGCCAATCATGGTAGACAATTGTCTAAAAAAAGAAAAAGAAGAAAAAAACACTTTTTGAATGTTTGTGAAAGGTGATGTTTTACTTGTGTCAAGCCTGTGTTGAGTTTCTTGCTTCTCCTGACTGACTTGTTGGATAGTTCTGGTCAGGTCTACCCCCTGGAGTTTAGCAACTTGTTGAGCTATTTTCCTCTCCACCTCTTTAAGATCCATCTGGAAAATAATAGTAATAAAAAAAATATGTGCTAAAAGAAAAAAATTAGAACAAAAAACAAATTTATTTTAAATGCCAGGTAAAGTATATGAGCCAAACTACCATCTAAACCTAAAATCTTAAACATTTTTCTACTTTGTTTTTTGAAAAACAAATTTTATAAGCAGTGTATAGAAGAAATTGTGAACATTTATGGCCATAAATGTTATAAATAGCAATATTGAAGTGAGGTTCAATAGTGTAAATCCTGCCTCCATAGAAAATTACATTTTCTGAGTGCTGGCTGTCTATCAAACAAGAAGCACAGGTCATTCAGTGGACACAGCTGGTCAGAAGATGCAGACTGGAGGAAAATACCAGGTATCTGTCCATAAGAGATATGTCCTGAAGACAGGCCTTGGCCGTTTCCTCCTCAGACATCAAGCTTCCCAGCAGGGTCTCCTGCTCCTCCACATCAGTCTTGAGCCTCTCAATTTCTCTGTTTACAGACTGCAGACGGTTTCTCAAATCCGGCAGCTCCTTTTCTTGTAACTGTATAATGGACTGCCTGGAAGAAATTAAAAACTACTGGTAAATTATAAATGCAGAAAGCAACACGTCCTTTATGTTAATATGAAAGCTTTTACAAAAAAAAAAATCTTTGTTGGCAGAGTTTCTTTCGGCTCTGGATGCAGTGAGGCAGTCATGGCTGCATCGTGGGACATGTAGGACAGTACCCCTAAACTGGCAGGGTCAAAAGTAGGAACAGAGGGTGTGCTCCAACTACAGGGTGGATCGAACAGGGGGATTGTCTATTCAGGGGTCCTGGAGAGGAGAGTCTGTTGGATAGCCAAACCCGAGATTGTGGGGGAGAAGTGTGGTTTTCATCCTTGTTGTGGAACAGAGGACCAGCTCTATACCCCGTTCAGGGTCCTTGAGGGAGCATGGGACTTTGTCCAACCAGTCTACATGTGTTTTATGGACTTGAAAAAGGCATACGAGTATGGGGTGCCCTTGTACAAGCTGTCCGGTCCCTGTATGACCAGTGTCAGAGCTTGGTCTGAAATGCTGACAGTAAGTCGGATCCGTTTCCAGTGAGGGTTGGATTCCACAAAGGCTGCCCTTTATCACCGATTCTGTTCATAACTTTTATTTAATGCATTTTCCTGTGGGGAAACACTCTGAGGAAGACCCCAGGACCTCTCCCCAATGAGCTGGCAAATGTGGCTGGAGAGTGGGAAGTCTGGGCTTCCTTCTTTAGGCTGCTGCCCCCCTGACCCGACTCCAGATAAGAAGGAGGAAATGGATGGATGGATTTTTAAAAAAGCTCCTATGAAAATTTGTTTAAATGATTTGTAAAACAACGTTTTTCACTTTGAATAAAAGAAAAACAGAGAACAAGAACAGGAATTTTCACATATCATGCAGCAAAAAAGTTCAAACAAGTATAATCATCATGCTTTGAAACTAATATATTCCACTGGGGTTATCCAGTGGCAAGTTGCTTTTCATTTTTAGTGGTTCCCATTGTCGAATGAGTCCAAAGAGGCTAAACTTCCCTGTTATTAGAAAGCAGCACCAGCTGCAGCTCAGCTGTTGCAAACACCTTTATTCCAGTTAATAGACGTTTCTCTGCTTAGTTTGATGGAACCAATTCAAAATGAAAACTATTTCAGAAAATGAAGGGTCCTTTTTAGCCTAGAAGATTGTGTCATGTTAGGTAATAAAACAAAAGTTAAAGTTGGATTTAATAAATAACAGCAGTACAATTAGATAAGAACTAAATCTGCATGAAAAATGTAAAAACAAGATGCTATCACTGAAAATAAAATGTATGAAGTTATCAAATAAATCCACATTATGATTGTACTTTAATACTATGTTTATCAAATTAAGTGATAAAGGTTTAGGTTTATGAAACTTTCTTTACATAAATATAAAAATCTGGATCATTGCTCAATTATGACATCCTGTAAATCTCAACACCAGATGAACTGAAATGAAGAAATTAAGAGGTCTAATCCAGATTATACAACAATTTAGCTCCATCTAGTGGAACAGATTTCCCACAACGAGATTCCTGTAAAAAAACAGAGTAAAGAGAAAACAAGACAACACCTAATCCTGGTTCACAGGAAGCGTTATTAACAACCAGACCACAGCAGTGTCCTACAACATTTGCTTGAGACACAAAGCAAACTGGATTTCCTTCTTTTAGGGATATTTTTGCTCACATAAAAAGCCAGATTTGTGAAGAACATTAATAAAATTTGACAGATTCTCACATCTTCTCCCAATTAAAACATTCTCTGAACCACTGTATGTGTACTAAGAATTGTAAGGCAGTTCGATGCACTTCAGGGGTATCAGAGAGCAAAGGTCTGAATACAATACTTTTCAGCTTTTTATCTATAAACCAACTTAAAAACTATATATTGTTTGCATTCCACCTAATAATTTGGAATAAACTAGATCTGAATTTAAGTATTCTTCTTTGAGGTTACATGAAAATATTAATTCTGAGTAAGGTTTACCTGAAGGCCGTCTCTTAATTTCGCTAACAGTGGGTGTAATGTTAGTACAGATACCGGAAGTTTTAGAACATAAAAGATAAAATAAGTAGCGTTTTTGCTTCACTTTATAACAGAAAAATACTGAAGTACTGACTTGACACGAGCATACCATTTAGAGTTAGTCCAGCAGCTAAGGAGGAGAAGAAAAACAGAACGATGCAGACTGGAGGCAGAAGACAGTGCATGCATTGTCATCGTGATCTTGGCGGTAATAGATACTTTCCAATGACCTGAGTGAACGTTTACACAATCAATAAATGAACTAATTCTGCTTTACAATGAGAATAAACCAGCCACTTTGTTTGGATGCTTCTTTTTTAAGCGGAATTACCTTTAATTCGCATTTAGAGAGGAATTAAGGGTCTCATGTAATCGTAGCCACTATGCAATAAAACCATAATAAAATACATTTGAATTCTGGTGTCAACACAACAAAACGTTCCACTAATGTAAACACTTTTTCAAGATAATCTAGATCAACAAATTGAAAAGCATTAAAGCTCCTAAAACTGTGAATGCTTTATGTCTCCGAACTGATGTGAAATCTCTTGAAGGAAAACAAAATACCTGATAGGTCTGAGAGTCATCATCTCGTCTCTTTTCCTCTCCTTCCTTTTCAGGTCCTGCTCTGTGTTTTTCAGTTTGTCCGGCACCAGACGTAGCTTCGACTGCATGTCGCTGATAACTTCCTGCAGATCAGACTCCGAGGGAAACGTTCGTTGGCACACAGGACAGCAGGGCTCCCTCTCTTCTGTGAGCTGACTGATGAACTGGGTATATACTGCCGTGGCTCCTGCCAGCATAGCTTTACCGAGACAAGTTAACAAGAAAAACAAAAGTTATCAATCATTATTAATACTATAGCTATCAAATGTATAAACATTCATCTGAATTGATAACCATGAACAGGTATTTCTTCACTGAAAAGTTTGTATTAAAAAAACAAAAATGTCACAGGTGGTCTGTCTTGTTTCTTTTCCTTTCTTTACCTCTTTGTTTGGATATCTTCTCCAGGTCTTCTTGCAGTTTTCCCAGATCGTGTTCCAGCTCTTGACTGCCACACACATTGAAGAACTTTTCTTCATCACTGGAGAGCTGCTGCTCCTTCTTACGAAGCTCAGCAGCAATATGGCTCTTATTCTGCTCACTTGATGCCAAATCCTTACTAAGATTTAAGAAAACAAACACTTAACACTGCCTATTTCCAGAAACGTTCTATGACATCTTTATTTAAAATGAATAGTTATGTTTCACTAACTTGAGTTTAGCAAGTTTGTCCCTGGTGCCATTGATTTCTTTGGATTTGGAATAAATCCAGTCCTCAAGCTCTCTCTTGTTGGGAAAATGACCCAGGAGGGACACAAGATCCTCACCATGGCGAGACTTTATCTTACGAACTTGTTCTTCTTTTTCTGACTGAAAGAAAAACAGAAGAGTGACAAGAGGAAGCGACATAAAAGAGACGAATATTAGAAAAAATAGGGGAAAAAAAAAGAAATAGACAGCGACAAGCAGAGGGAAGTATAACAAATCAAGGTTACAGACTATTCCCAATTTAACTCTAAAGATCAAAATGATGATATAGAAAAGCAGTACAGTAGCGTGAGATGATACCTTGTCCTTTTTCAACATGTCCATCTGCGTGCGGGCAGTTGTGTGTGTGTTGAGGAGTTGCATTTCTTGGTCGAGTTGTCTCTGTGTGCGGTCAAGCTCAGTCTTTTCTCTCTGGAGCTCGTCAATCTCTGTCTTCAGCTCTTCAATATTGGAGCTCTGTGTTGCACTTTGCAACTCGCGCTCCTGAAGAAGCAGCACACACACACACACACACGCACACACACACACACACAACGTTCGGCTCAAAACATACCAATACAAAAATACAAGTTTTTCTTAGGGAAATCACAGCATTTGTGAGGTACTAACAATGGTTTTTTAAATGTGCCATGGATTATCTGATCCCTTTTTGACACCTATAAAGTACAGGGGTAAAAATAACTAAGTGAGATCTGATCAGAGTGGGTACTGGGGTACGTGTGACCCCGTTTTACCAGAGAAGACACAAATGTATTGACTGACATTGAAGGAATGGAAATGTACCACATTTGCCTCAATTTGGTTTAGAAAAGTCTGAGGCCTAAAAAAAATAAATAAAAAACAGTAAAGATAAGACAACCAATTGACATGATGCTCCATGTATAAATATTAAAGCTCTGGTCTGGTAATAAATGTGATTCATACTGATCTGAAACCTGATATGACAAATTATATTCCCATAAGATTGTTATTACCACTAAATGCTACCATGGATTTAGCAGAATAAACTGACCTACTATTGGTTTTGTGCAACACTGTAAACGTGTATTTTCAGGTGCAATTCATGCAGAGACACATTTCAATACAAAATGTAAAACTCCAGCACTAAAAGCTTCCTCTTGTTATCAGATCACCAATGACTTAGAAAACTGCCAGTGTGTGTTTTCTCACCGCTTTAGCCAATTCATTTTCCAGATCTTGCAGGCGAGTAGATGAACCCTCGAGTCTCTGCAGGTCTGCCCTTACACTTCTCAGTTCTTGCTGCTTCTTGCTCTGCATGTCTCTCTTTAACTCCACTGTTCTCTCCAGTCCAGTCTTCTTATCCCTCATTTCATCAATAGACTGCTGCTTCTGTTGCTCCTTTTCTTGCAGATCTGCCTAAAGAAGGAGAAAATCATTAGTAGAAACGTTTTATGAATATTAACAGCATATGTATCAATGTTTTTTCAGTCTGATGTAGAACTTTAAAAGCAACCTAAACCTGATATGGCAAGTTTTGAGAATCATTAGAAAGCAAAATCAAAACAGTCAAATTTAAGGTCCAAATACAGATTTATGAATTCAAGACTTTTAAAACTTTTCAAGACTCAGGGGGAGTATTTCTTACCATAACCTGACTAAGTGTTTCTTTTTCCTGCTCCATTCTCTGTGTGACGTGACGATGGAAGCTCTCAAGCTGCAGAGAGGTGAATGGTGTCCGATCGTATCCCTCCATCTCCAGGAAGGATGATAAAGAGCGAACCTGGGAGAGAGGAGATGTAAGTGGGGCAAATATTTTCTGATTGTTGCCACACCTGAATAACCTGAAGAAAGATCATCTACTCCTCACATCACACAACAATCATTCTGACCTGTGGAAACATCTCAGTGTCAAACACTGAAACTATTTGGGAATATTGTCAAAGTACAACAGAGTTCTTTGTTTTCTCTTCAATCATCTCACCTGAGAATCACGATTTTTTATGCACTGAGTGTGGCGATCAGCTTCCAGCTGCAGACGGCCTGAAAAAAAATACTATCTTTTTATCTCACCTTTTATTGAGGAATAACGTTTCAGGTCAACATAGAACTCATTTCAACTAATTCTGAGTTTGATATTTTGCCAGTTCAATAAAAATAAAATAAAAGCAATGCAAAATTACTGTGGGAAAAAAATAAACCAGGATATCTTTAAATGTTTTTAACTTTCTAATATTCATCCATTTTTCTAAATTTTAACATAGTAAATTATAAAAGCTTTTGATAAAATAGTTGTAAGGCCAAAGATAATGTGAGATTTTATTTACCTCCTATCAAATTAAATATCTTAAATATTTTAAATAGTTTTTGTTTGTTTCAACAGTGTCTCGTTTTGTGACCAGTCAATACAAGTTTCATCTCCAACAAAATTTTAAAAAAATGACTTAATAATTTACAATTAATATGTTTTGTACCTTGCTCAACCAAAAGATCAGCCTTGACTCTGTTGAGTCTTTGATATTCTCTACCAGCTCTCTCCAGCTCCTTCTGGCAGTCGGTCAGTCTCCGCTCTTTCTCCCTCACAGTTCTCTGGTGGTTCTGGTAAATGTTCTGCAGCTCCTCATTTGAACCCTCGAACACCTACAACCCACACAGTTCACTGGCTCAGATTAGTTCTGAAATCCCATAAATACAGCTTAGCAGACTAAAAGTAATAATGTCTCATTTAAGTCTTTCATTTAATTTGAGAAGATAAAAGTCAAATGTGTTAACATCAAGTATATAACAGTTTTACCTGTTCCATTGTTTCTTCCAGCTCTCTATTATCCTCCTCCATTTGTTTCTTCCTGCTGTCTAAGGCCTTTATGTCATTGTCCAGTTTCATCACTTTTCCAAGCTTACCGTCAATATCCATTAGTCGATTCTGAAAATCAGTGATAAAGATTGCTAATTTCCCTGCAACGCAGCTCAGTAAAGCTGAGGTTTAGTTACACACGAGCACATGATTATTCATGAAAATAACAAATACATTGTAGAGAGATTTGTACGCCGTTTAACTCACCTCAAGTGGCTCAATGTGGCTCTCTATCTGCTGGATGGTGTTTTTGGAGGCAGCCAGCTGAGCCTCCTTGGATTCTAGAGTCTCTCTAATCTGCTGAGCTTTCTCCTTGTTCTGCTTCAGGTACCGCAGCTCTACCTGACATTCTCGCACTGTCTGACTTTGTTTGAGGCGTAGTTGACGCATTGTCTCCAGAGCTTTAATATACCTGAGAAAACATTTAAATAAGCCGTCCTATTTTATCACTGCATGCATAGCGTGTGTGATGAGTTTAGATTACCCTGAGGTAGGAATATGCTTAAAGAAAGAATGTGTTGGATTTACTTTGTTGCAGCAAAGATGGAGTCAAACTTGTCCTTGAGTGCTTTCCCTTCACTCAGTGGCCAGTTTGACTCTTCTTGGTGACAGAAGATGACATGATTCAGCACAGGCTTTGATACACCCAGTGCAGAAATCATTTCCCGATCGAGCTCTCCACACTTAGAAGACAAGCTCACGTTTTTTCCATCTCTGCAAAAAACAGAAGGAGCCAAAATTTAGTGACAAAGGTGTCATGTAACCTCATTAAATGTCAATATTTTATGTTATGCTTTTAACATTTAGGATGATAGTGGAAGTGGCTTACTTTACTCTGCTAATGACCTGCTCTAAACTTTTAAATGTGTAGTTCTTTGCCTTCTGAGTACAGGACATGGAGCGTTGGATGGCTACTTTCTCTCCATTGACGTCTGAGAACAACAGTTTAATCTGAGCCCTTACATCCGTCTCATGGGCATCCTGTAAATGTATAGAATCATCTTTTCGTAAGTGTATAAATTAACTCAACACTGTTTATCAGAAAATGACCAAAGTTTTAGGGTTAGGCTTTGAAAAACCGCATCTAGTACACATATTGAAAGTATACTGAAAAAAGTATATTTTTTCAAACAAGTTTATATAAGTTTTTCCATCCATCATCTACCGCTTTTGTCCCTATCGGAGTTGCGGGGGGGCTGGAGCCTATCCCAGCAGCCAACAGGCGTGAGGCGGGGTACACCCTGGACGGGACGCCGGTCCATCGCAAATATAAGTTTTTCTTTATTCATATTGCTGCTGTTGAAAATAATAATTTAGATATGTACATTTGGTTGTGTTTAAAGAACTAACCTTTGGATCATGAACAAAAGCACCTCCTTTAGATCCTGGGGGAAGTTCTCCTGATGTTGCATACTTCAGGCATTCAATTATGGTCTAAAAATATAGGTTGCATTGTACAAGAATGAATGCCTGCTAGCATTTTTTTTTAATTTTGAAATGTTTTAAAATCAAATTGTCATTCAGGATCCATTTAAAATACAAAAATACAGAGTTTTGCTTTAATCTGAACACTTTCATACCGTTTTCCCTGCTCCATTGGGTCCTACCAGAACTGTTAAAGGACTGAAGAAAGAGATTATTTGTTTGTCTTTATCCTCAATCCCAAAGCTCCTCACCCCCAAGATGCTCATCTTATCTATCTTTGACATGTTGGCCTGCTGAAAGAGAAACAAGAGGAACACACAAGTGATTAAATGCAAATTCTATTTACCATGAGATCAATGCAAAACACAGCAATAAATCTTGGTGTGTCTTATTAATAAATCAGTCAAAGGGGCTTTACTGAATGGGACAAATTATCACATGAACTACTTAGTGTAGTAGGAAAGAGGAGGCCTTATGTCACAGATCACATGACGTTCCTAACAACACACGGCAGACATCTATGAAGAGTAAAACAAGTTTAGTTGGTACATTTTTGCAAGCTACAAAACAGATAAGATTACTACAAAAAGTTACAAAATGTTCACAGAAAATGTGTAAAGTCAAGATATGCTGTTTTATTGAAACTGTATGACCTCAAATGTATATTTTACTGATTGCAAGTGTAATGTAGTAGTGAGACACGTATACGATAAAGCAAACCATTTTTTAAACTGATAATTTGTATATTTTATTACTTGTGATTCTTCATGTTCTGAGTTTAGACATTTTTTACAATCTTTATACTTTTTGCGATTGTATATTTGTTTAGTACATAAAATAAAGTACAAACGTAAATTTCACATATGTAGAGATGAAAATGCATTATTGAAATAAATGTTACAAGTTTAAAAATGTGTTGTGATGCCATTTTTTCCCCTAATTTTAACAGGGATACTTATTTATTTGATATTTCGGGTTCACATATTTTCATATAATCTTTGTATAGGTGGTGATCACCCCAAAACAAAAACATCGGACATACCACACATACACTAAGCGGTCAATTATTTCACAACAGTTTTTCAAACAACCCTGTTAAGATTGTGTTTATTCAAATTTTGCAGCTCAAGTTTTTTATTCCCTTTCAATATGGGATCCTAATCTCTGTATACAATGTTGTTTCCCATAGTGAAGCACAGACTTATTGAGTCACTAGCAGAAAGGATACTACATGTCACCTCAGAAATTTTTTGTATCACAGATATCAGGATAGGGCCTTTCAGTGTTGCATATCTGTTGCGAAGAAGGCCGATACTTTCTCAGTTTAATTTCACTAGGATGACAGAGATTGTGACATCTCAACCACTTCTCAAAACATAAAACCTGTTTTCCAGCATGATATCCCCACAAAGGTGGTACTTTTGAGAGATAAAGTCTATCAAATAGAATAATTAAACATTCGATATCCTGTCACTCCATGTTGTTTCTGTTTCTGTTCCCTCAGAATGAATGAAATAAAAACTTAAAACATTTATCTTTACGCTGTGGTCTGCAGTTCAACTTGCTCAATAATAACCATGCAAGCCATATAAACTCACTTTCACACCAGGAGTTTCTTTCTCAAGAATAATGCACTTAATTAAAATATTGGATTTTTTCCCCCCCATGATACACACGTCTTTGTAAGAAAAAAAACACATTTATACACAAATTATTTTTAAATTAGTAGTTGATTGTCCTTGTAGCAAATCAGCATATCCACGTGATGGAGTATTGTCGAGTTTAAAAATTATGATTATATTACATGCTTTATTGTGGTGCTACAGCTTGGGGAAAGAATATTTTATATTTGTTCTGCCAGGAGTTGTGGTACTTGATTTTCAGTCAATCTTGAACTAAGACAAGTTGAATAAGCTCATCTTGACTAATATAAGCCCAAGTCTGTTTCCAGTCATTGTGCCTTTATTCCTCAAAGCACTTAAAATCATTCAAAATTGTTAGTTATCACACTTAGCTATTTTGATGTTCGTTTGTGTGGAAAACTTTCCAAAATATTACATTTTTGGGGGGGTTATATAAGATTAAATTGCCTACTTATTATGTATAATCTCAAACGGTGAGTTTGAAACCTTCCTTTATTACACAAATTGGATGTGACGACACTCATTATGTGAGTATGTGTGGGTAAATATATGACATATCAAGCAAATAACTAATCTAAGGGAGTGTGTTTATTATCCGTATAAATACGGAATTTAGAGTAAGTTAGTTTACATTTCTAACCACATTACGCAAAACAAATATATTTTTGAATACTTTTAACTAGGTTTCACATACTTTGGCACAGATTAAAGTTATACTGTAGTCTGATATGTTCCTGCTCAACGCGTGGGCTTTTGTCTAAAAACCTAAAACTATTTAGTCAACAGCCCTGCAAGCTAATGACGAAGTTTGGCTATTACGCTACACTGCTAAAATTAACTCACAGACTGAGAAACCCGCCTATAAGTCATAGAGTTATTAAGTATTATTTGAAGCAATGGCTTACAATAGTTCATATAGTTTCCATGCTTAACTCACCACGGACAGTGTTTACACTGAAGACTGGTTTATACTGTTGCCTCTCACTACTGCGTACACGAGAAAGGAGTGTTTTCGCGCTGTTGGGGAAAGGGACGGTTCACTTCCGGTGACATGTAGCAAATTTCCGGTGACGCGTAGCTCACTTCCGGTGACACTCTGTAGTCCTAAGCAGTAGAGCCATCAGTATCGTCCATTGACTGAGGTATTAAGTACTATCCTAAATGTATTATCCCGCTTAAATTCATAATTATATTACACACTTGGTTTATTGAGGTTGATATAGAGTGGCTATTGTCATAGTTTATAGCTAATTATTAATCAGTTCTTCATTACTTTTAGTCTACAAAATATTAATTAATTAATATTTTTAAAGCGCAATCCGGATTCCAAAGAAAGTTTATTTCCAATAAAATAGGGATTGGTTGGATTTTATTTCAAATAAAACATGTTGAAACATTGACATTTTACCTTTTCTTTTAAGAAATGTTGACTCTTTTTGTTTTTTTTTAATACTAAAGCTAATAGCTATTCTGTTTTTATTGGCATGGTGTGAAGTGGTTAGCACTGTTGCCTCACAGCAAGAAGGTCACTGGTCCGAGCCTAGGCTGGAGAGGTTTGTCCAGTGGACTTTCTGTGTGGAGTTTGCATGTTCTCCCCACGTTTGCATGGGTTGTGTCTGGGTACTCCGGCTTCCTCCCACTCTCATGACATGTAGGCTATGCTAGGTTTATAGCTATGGTCAAAATGACTGCTTATCATGTTAGTTGCTTTGAATAAAAGCGTCTGTCAAATGACTATAGAAAATAATTTATTGTTCATTTCCTTTGTTTAAACACATTTTAGTAAATATAGCGGGATCTCAACTGTCAGTGCTAACCAGGTTCTGTATGTGACCAATTTAAAGATTGTCTGCGAGTTTAAAACATCACAAGACCATACACAGTCAGAGGTAAACATAGGCTCAGCTCAAGAGGGTCAAAGTTCTCTTTTATAGCATTGGTTTCATGTATCATGATGAAATTATCTGACTAATATCTGTGACCTCAATTATAACTCCTTTTGCACTCTTCCAGTTAGAATTGGCTGAGAGCATATACAGTATGTCTGTGTTTGGGAGGTAGGACACCCCTCTCCTTATATAAAAGGCTTAATCAAACCTTAATAATAATAAAAAGTAAAAAAAGAAAAGAAAAAAAACTTCCTGATGCTGTAAGCAGAAAGTTCAATAAATCTCCCTTGATCCCTTTGTTTCCCTTTCTTCCGTTGGCTATGTTTCTCTTTCCACAACAATGAATAGATGATAAAGGGATGAGATCATTTTTTTTGTTTGTTTAAAAGTAATTTAGTAGATGAACAAGTCAGGTAGCGATCCAGTGATGTTTTTTGGGGCAGTTAGCCAAGAAACAGCAGATCACACAATTACTATGGTTCCAATGCAGAACCTGGGTAAATCTTTGGACCCATTGTCATTGCTTCTTGAAGCGAAGCCCCAAGCAAATATTCACAGGAGGTCCCTCCAAGCTGGCATTTATTATCTTTTACAATAATATTTACCTTTAACAATAACTTTTAACAACCTAATTATTTTTAAAGCCCTTTTTGTTACAGTGTTTAAAAAAACATTTTTGAGACATATAAAGCCTCTTGACGATTATGCTAAATAAATATAAATTTTGCTTGCTTATAATGTATAATAAGATCCACCCATGCAACTTAGTAGCACATCATCCTTATTTCTTTTCCATTACCTGTAATTCTATCATATAAATAGCCTCCTGAGACCCAGGTACTCAACTGGATTGAGACAAATTGAGTTTGTATTATCAACACAATGTCTAATCCTTTTTATGAACCCACTTTCTCCTGTTTATCTACATAAATCACAATGAAATAAGGGTGGGGATTAGGGCCCCTGTATGGAGCTCTGCACTGGTCGACACTGCCATTGCAAACTTTCTCATTACTGCTCTGTAGCAAACAGTTGGCAAGCCCTTGGAGTCACCACACGCTTTTGCCTGGTATGCCTGTTGGCAAGTGGCAAATGCAACCTTTGCATATGCTGTGGTGCATTTATCAATGACTTTTAAAATTCTGAGATTGTCAAAAATTCAACTGGCTAACCAGGCACCACTATAAGACTCTGCTACAAAAGGGCGGCTGTGATCAGCAGCCACCAACCCAAGACTGGGGAGGAAAAAATGTTTTTTTTTCCTGAGAGTGAAAATTTGGTTAATTGTTGTCACTGATTCAGCCACCAGATGGGGTCGGCGAAGCTCAGAGCACAGATAATGTTCGAGCCTCCACGTTGTGCCATCAAGAGAAGCAGAGACGAGTCTCAACAGCAGGGATCCCTCAATATCCCAGAGCCATAAATCCTAAGCATTTTTGTTCCACAACCGCAAATAAATGCTCTCCAGCTGTTGCATTCAGATATTGAGCTGAAGGCGTATGTAAAAATATTGCACACCATGACAAAATCTTTATGTGAAGAATTAAACATAACCGAATCTTTAGCCCAAATTCCCTTTTCAATAGAGTTAAAGTGGCTTCTACTCAATGTATTTTCTGATGCCAAAGAAAGGTAGTAATGAAATGAGTGCCATTGTAGACCTGCAGGTTTGGAACAATCATCTCAAGTCATTCAAATTCAGTAATATAGTGGATCTGACCTTCAAAGCTAAATAACTAGGACTGTTCATAACATTTTCTTTCATAGATTTGTCTCTGGTTTTAGTTCATACCAGAGTGGCTGACTGCAGATTGGGTAAAAGCCCTGGCAGACTGTTGGCTACTGTTTCAAAAGGAAAAAACGTGTTCATACCCAGGCTCTTCCACACTTTGATATTGACGATCACTGGATAGCTTTAAGAAGCATGTGTCATTTACTGCACTCACTATGATTATGGGTCTCTGCAGTTTGTGCAGTTTGCCCGCAATGGTACCTACTTCCTGTGTCCATGAGAACTGTGCAAAGCCGAAAAGTGACAACAGATGTCTCCATCTCAGGCTTAATGTCCTGGAAAAACAAAGAAAGGAGCATTGGGCTCTAACTTGTTGGCTGTTTATTAGTCACCAAAACATTCATTCTCCCTCTTGATAGGACATTGCATGTAAATCAGGTCATGCCACTGTAGTGGCTTATATCAACAGGCAGGGGGAGTTGAGATCTTTTTGCTTGCTTGTTGGCCCACAAGCTGATCAGAGGCAGATATTTTCTGTCCCTGTTGGCCATTCATGTACCAGAGCTTCTGAAGAGTGGTGCAGACCTGCTCTGGAGGGGAAATCCTCTGGATGCATAATGGAAACTTTGAGGCTTAGCTGTTCAAGCAACATTAGCAACTGATACAAGGATGATGGTTGTTTAAGATGCAGTTTGAGTTTGTCATCATCAGTGATAAAAGCCTTTTTTGTCTTTAATTCTTTATGTCTCACATATAAAGCATATTTTCAGACTGATCCCGAACTATGCTACGTTAGTCAACCATACCCCATCTTTCAGGTTGGTAGTGTCATCTCACAATATTCACCACAAGAGGACAGTGTTTGCAGAAGAACAAGCTGGTGCAGTCAAACCCTAGATGAGACCATTCACATTATATCGGCTTCACCACTTTCTTAATGACTAATGCTGTAACTGCTCTCATGAGGCTGTTGACCCCCCCGGCCCATCTATATCACTAAGATTAAATGAAAACTTATTTGCAGTCTGCATATTGAAGCTTTTTCCTCCTGTATTTCTAAAACATAAACCACATTGTCTGAACCAAATGCTCAGTGGCCTGAACATCTTTGTTGTGTTAATCGCTCTTTTGGAAAAACCTTAGATAACTTTCACCCAGTTAAACTCAGATCTCATTTACTATTTTTGCAGAAGAGCAACCCAAATTCACTCTGTAAAAAAAAAAAGATCTTGCATTGTGATGCATTGGTAATGGATTGTGGCAAACAGATGACGGGAGGTAAACACAGTAATAGCACAGATGCCATTGCTTGCTCAGAGCAATGCAGAATGGTTCTAGTGTGGCTAACGAGGCGATGACTGATGTAAGCCAATTCACAGTGAGATGACTGCATGGCTTAGGTGAAAGTTTAAACTAAATATAAATGGAAATGATCTCATAGGCAGGTGGAGATAAGTGCCAAAAGTTGACTATGTGAAAGAGCAAGACCCAGGAAATTAGCATTAGATTAACATTTTTCAACTGTGTTAAATGTTATCTGTAAAATATCAATGATGGAAGGAGGACAGTTTTTTAAGATATAATAGTCTCAATACATGTTATATTTGTAATCTATTGAACGGCAATACTACTGCCTCATGGAAATCCCAATGAAAACAAACAACCAAAACGAGTAACAACTGAATGACTAAAAACAAACAAACAGAAAACACTAATACTACCCGCCTTTATTGACTGTGTAGTGTAGCAGAGATTGCACAAAGGAAGTTAACAAAGAATCCTCTCGATGTAATTCTATGAATTAAATTTCAGACAAACATTACAGTTGTGATGTTGCAGGGGGTGCAGTGTGTGTGAATGCTCTGCAGAGATCTGTATTTCTACTTTTGCAAAGAGCATTTAAACTGGAATCTGAGCTTTGATGCTTTTGCTGACAATGCTGTTCCACAGAGATAAATGGGGGCATTTATATTGATTTATATTAAAGGTCATTAATAAAACAAATAAATAAAATAGTGTTAACCATAGTGGCAACGTTACATATCTGGAAACCCACAAGTATCCATAGAGTTCTCCACTGGTGATACATGACCAAACATGAAATATCTACTTAAATTTCTTGTTTTGTTGTTTTGAACAACAAAGTTCATGCTTTTAACCGACAGCAGAAAACTATCATCATCACCCCCGCCCACCCATCCACCCCCCACCCGCCTACCCTTGTCATTCATCATAATTACATTTCAAAGCAGTTTGGAGTTTGTTACAGCGACTCTGAGTCAAGGATAATCTTTTGCATGCCATCAAACTGGTGTGGTTGCACAGTAAATTTGTCTCAGAAAGGCTGAAAATGACACACCACATTGCTTTTGCGTGAGTGACAAAAATGAGGTGTTCCAACACATCACAAAAACACAATGCTGAGGGTAAGTTATTTTTAATCACTCCACCTTTTTCTGCACTGTGCCATAGATGTGCAGCTTTTAAATTGACAGGCTCTTGAAACTCTGCAGTTGAGTTTGCTTGAGGAGTCAGGGGGTTTTCTGAGTGTGGCCTAAAAAATTGGAGATCGAGAGAGGAAAGGGAAATGCATCTTAGCAGCTGTAGAAAATAGTAATATAAAAGCCTTGGAGCTCAGTAATAAAAAGTTGACAAGCCCTCAACACAGTTTGGTAGAGAAGAAAAGAAAAAAGACAAACTTCAGATTCCTCTATTAAAGCAAAAATAAGTAGAGGGCATGTGTGCCAGCACGTAATACTCGTAAGACCCCAGAGAACATGTGCATCTGTGTGTACAGTATGTGTGGAAGCTGAGAGGAAGAAGAGAATGAATCCAGTTGGAATAAAGGGAAAAGGATATTTTTAGCCTGTGTGTGGGATTGAAGAGCAACATGCTTCCACTAGGACCTGCAGGCCTGGTGTTCCCCACCTCTAGCAACCCCCCTAAAAAGCATCATCTCATGAATCTCCCTGTACCCTCCTTCCTGAAAGACTGCTGCACACACACACACACACACACACACACACACACACACACACACACACACACACACACACACACACACACACACATACATAGACACACACATGGACGCACATCCCCACAAACTGCTTCTCGCTGTCAACCCAGTGATTCAGTCTGTCTGCGTTATCAGCCCACTGACTCATTTTGCCTCGGCCTGTCCAGCTTATGGCCTTCTTTCTATTTTCAATCTGTCCTCACAAGAAAATGTCACGACCTTGTATTTCGTGTTGATAGCCTATATTTATGTGACTGTGTTATTATCTATGTCTGTGCATAAACCTAATCCCGCAAGCCAACCGTCACCTCTACTGTCAAAAAGGTTGATGAGCCGATTTACTGTGCGTTTGTGTTAATCACACACGAAATCGTAAAAGTATTTAAAAAAATTGACAGGAGCAACAATAAAGGAGGATGCGGAAAAGAGAGGGGCTAGAGAGGAGGTTTGATGGGTTACAGTGATGTGAAATAACAGTTGCTATATTTTCCCTCTGAATAAATAAATGAGATGTTTTGGACTTTCAGCCCTCAGCAGTTGCAGGCACAGAAGCCAAACTGACAGTCATACCTTCCACTGAACTGTCTGCTTTCTGACATTTCATGAAGTCCTCTCACAAAAATTGCCCAGCCAGTATTTTTATTAAATCCCGAGGGACTGTTTGAATGGGGAATCTGCTTTGGTGCTGCTCACTCACTGGAACGCTTCTTGAGTAAAAATAGTATAAAGACGAAAAGCTCATTGATTTGACGGTGCATCTGGGGCCTCATTTATAAAGCCATCATCCGCACAAAAAATGGCGTACGCCAATTATAGTCAACTTGTGGGATTTATAAAAACACGACTTTGCGGAAAATGTCCTTATCTTCACGCAAACTAATGAGCAGGCGTACGCACTGAATCAGGAGAAATGAGAAACGGCGACACCAATGGTAGAAGAAAGAAACAAAGAAAACAAATGTGAAGTTTGAGACATTTGTGCAAAATCACGTATAAACTTTCATAAGTGTCAATGACATCGATACCAGGAAAATATCCGAATTCACAACA
>JBAMIG010000016.1:13082863-13103992 GCA_037177335.1 Kiunga ballochi | reverse complement strand
CTAAATTGTCCATAGGAGTGAGTGTGAGTGTGTATGGTTGTTCGTCTCTGTGTGTTAGCCCTGCGATGGACTGGCGTACCGTCCAGGGTGTACCCCGCCTCTCGCCCGTTTACAGCTGGGTATGGCTCCAGCCCCCCCGCGACCCCGTTAGGGACAAAGCGGTAGATAATGGATGGATGGATGAATATTTCATTTGAAATTGTCATTTTTTCCCGTAGTTATCTGTTTACATGGTCATATCTAATTACTTTACACTGGATTTAACTTTGTTTCACAATGAAAGAGCAAATAAAACTCATGTAAATGTGGCCTTTGTGTTTTTTGTAAATGCTCTTAGTTCCACTTCTAAGGATGATTAAAAATTATACTGTTAAAATCTTTACTTTGATCGACCAATTGATTCTAAAATTTTAGTAATGACTTTTAGAGCTTTTAATGGACAGACCCCAGAATATATCTCAGAAATGTTAATTGCTTATTCTTCTGGCCGCTCCCTCTGGTCTTTGGGCCACAACCTCCTGAAGGTCCTTAAAATCAGGTATAAGACTCAAGGAGACCGGTCCTTCCAGGCTGTAGCTCCCAGAGTGTGGAATTCCCTGCCTCTGTCTCTCAGAGAGCCCCACTCTGTTGTTCTTTTAAAAAGCAGTTGAAAACACTTTTATTCAGGCAAGCTTTAGTTGACCTGGTTAAAATTATTAGTTTTTATTATGTTTTATTAGTGCTTTGATTTATTTAAATTGTTTCTATATTTTATTTTATTGCACTCTGTAAAGCACTTTGCAATTGAATCTGTGAAAGGTGCTATATAAATATAATTCACTTACTTACTTTGACCAAAAATGCAAATCTCTGCTTACCTACAGATTTCTTTCAGATTCAGATTCATATGAACTTATTATGGACCACATAACACATTGGTGGGATTTTTCTCTTCCGGTACAGCCGCACCAAGATTACAACATACAGACATATACAGGTAACAACTTTTCTGAGGTGCAGCCAGCTCAATGTGGTGCACCGTTGCAGATTGGGAAAAAAGAACCACACAAGGAGAAAAAAAGCTAAACATCCAATCAGCATAACTCATATGCAGACTATACTTTGACAAAAAAACAAAAACAAAAAAAAAACAAAAAATGTCAACACCTCAACATTAAAGCACATGTAAGAACAATTTATAGGGTAGGGGACCAGCAGGACTGCAAGTCTTTGATCAAATATACACATTCATTTGCCAAACCATCTTCTTTTCTGTTTTTGCACTGGTGTATTAAATTATGGTCTACCTCTTATTATTTCTTTTGCATTTATTAAATACTTAATGATGGAACATTTAATTCAAGTCCTAAACAAAATATTTCTTCTTCATTTAATGTGATCAGTTAGAGTGACTCAACTGATTAAGATAATGGCTTGAAATTGAGCACATATTAGCTTATAATGTCAACACTAAGCACAGTACAGTAATGCCATTTGGGATTTCCTTCAAAATCCATGTTGATTTGCCAGTCATTTTTACATTTTTTTGCTTGTGCAAGGCTTCTCAAATCATTCTCCTTCAGTGTACAGGTGTTGACAGTCCATCTGAAGCTTTATTAGAGACACAACTCCCAGATCACCTGTGATGACCAGAAGAGTGACAGCAGCACTGATGAAAGTCTGGCTTTCACAGCAGTGGATGAAAACAGCTGTATTCTTGTTTGTCTGGGCCACGTTTGATCTCAGAGCCCTGCTGGGTTTGTAGCCCTGTGAGTGAATTCTGAGCAAAAAGGAAACAATATGTGCTAGGGAGAGAATAGATAAAAACTGACAAGCTTTCTTGTTTTAAGTCTCAAAGGATTCAACTGTAAACTAAACTGATGAATTTGTTCAATGAGTGAATTTCTTTACACAATGCAGCAAAAATATAAAATGTGTACGTTATTTATTTAAAGTAAGGACCCAATCACTTAGATATTCCAAACCCTTTTCACAAATGTATTTTTGTTTAAAATAAGTATAGAAAGAAATGTCATTAAGGCTGCAAAAATACAAATGTTCATTCTCAAAAGTGAAATAAAAATGTAAATTTATTTATGTATTTATTGGTTTATTTGACAGGGACAGTGTACATTAATACACCTGTGTTCAATGAGACAAGTAAGAAGAATCATTAATCATTGAAACCAAGTTGCATATCTGTGTCTCATTTGATGGATCTGGTATAATTTGCTTATCTGCATTTATAGAAAAATATATCACCAAAATATAAAACAAACCTTTATGAAGACTGGTGACTAAATGAGTCATTAAACCGTTGGAGCATTGATAAGGATGCAGATAGCTCTCCTAAACACAGCTTCTGAGTCTCCTGAAATAACACTACAAACAAGGCACCAACTGGCACAAACTGGTTCCGAAAGGCACACTGGCAAGCGCTTCAGACTTGGCACAGGAGTTAGCACTGGAAACTGAGTTTTTGTGACAGCTCTGACAGTGCACCCTGCATCTCAACACAAGCAAAAATACCTAACTTTCTCCATAAAACTGCAAAATAAACTGCAAAGCTATGTTGAAGAAAACGATTAAAACAATACAAAATAAAACAACACAAAACAAGGAAGTGATTAGGGAGTCTGTTCCCCAGAGCTTTTGTGAAGATGCAGTTCATAGAGAAGCAAAGTAAAAATAAAGAAGATGGATAAATTAGGAAGATTTTGGAGAAGAGCAATTTATGGATAGCCCCTTGAATTTGACAGGGTATATAAATACTTGCTGACAAGCAGACTCCCAGCCAGTGGATCTGGCAGAGGAAGGCTATTCCTGCATAATAATGATCCAAAGGAAGCAGCAGAAATCACTAATCTGGCAAACATTTCACCTGACTTGTATTTAAATGATTCCTTATATTCACTGTAACCCAGCAAAGAGTAGATTAAACATGCTGGAAGATTTATGGAGCATCTTTTTTATGGCATCTATTTCTACAGATATATGTGCTGCTCTGCTCTGTCCTGAGGGGAATTGAATCTGACAAAAAAAAAAGTCATTTCTTAAAAATAAAAGGTCTAAATCTCAACTATAAAAAGTCGGACAGTTTTACAGAAACTCCTTTAATTTCCTAAAGCAAAACCGCACATGGACACATGTTAAGGTATGAATTTTCAGATGTTCTATCAGGATGTTCATGGGAAAAATATTATAGATGGTTTAAAATTATAAATGTAATGTTATTAATAATGAATCTAAAATTAATATAAAGTATAATAAATATATCTAATTAATACACATTTTAATCTATTATTTTGAATATTATATAATATGAAATTAGACATTTAAAACAAAGGCTCCATTACTTAAATCAAAACTAATATTTATATTTTATAAGTTATGCATTTAGAGATTTAACACACTTGTCTTCCTGTTTTTTTTATTCATGTTTATGATTATTCTTCCACCAAATATTGGCACACTACTCCTCTTGCACCATATCACTTCACTTATTTACATCTTAAACTATTCATCCACCATAAATCTAATTTTCAAATCTTAAAAACTTAGATGTTTTAAATATATGCTAATTATCACCACCTTTTCTAACCTCAACAAACAAACAAATAAGTTAAGAAGTATACACATTATCAATATATTTAACTGAACAATTAGACTTACTGTAAATCATTCAACCAATATGTGCATTGTCTAAACCCTCACGGCATCATGAGAGACTTAAAACTAAAAATTATTAACACTTAGAACATTTATTCAATCATTTACAATTATGGTGGAAGAAAACAATGCAATTAACTCCAATAGCCCCACAAATTCCAAACATGCAACAGTATAGTGTAAAAAGTTGCACTATTACAAAAGTGCACAAAGCCTAAAGTTTAAAGAGTTGCTTCTGATGCCAGCATGATAACAGTGGCAATATTTGAGAGGACTGTGCTTTACATTTATTAATTTAAACCATTTCCATTGGAGGCCCTGCGATGGACTGGCGACCTGTCCAGGGTGTACCCCTCCTCTCGCCCGTTGACAGCTGGGATAGGCTCCAGCCCCCCCACGACCACCGTTAGGGACAAAGCGGTAGATAATGGATGGATGGATGGATAGGATTTCCATTGGATGCCCAAGAGAATTACTGTTTGTACAATAAGGGCAGACTGCAAAATCTAGTTGTTTTACAGTACTTAGATAAATTGCCTCAATTATAAAAAAAAAAACCATATATATATGTGATAATAATCACATATATGTGATTTAAGAAGTGACATAAATTAGTTTCTTTAAGGGTATTTTCCCCATGTTCACCTTTTGTTTAATTTCACTCTCTGAAATATGAAACTCAGCTTATATTCAGCTCATTCAGAAGATGATTGCCGTAACATTTGGTCCTTTTTACTTTTAAAGTTTTTCAGTTATTGAACTTTTAGTTAAACAGACTTATGATTGGACAGAGTAGAAGCTCAGCGATTGGTCAGTTTGTGCACAAAATATGCACCAGCACAAAGGTGTATAATGATCAATGCAGCCACACTCAGGTATGTCCAGACTACCATGCAGAGTGATACAATTAACATTAAGCATTATAGTTTGAACAGTTCAGCATGTGGGCGTTCACACGGCTGTTCTGCAAGAACAGCAAAACATATAGTTTAATATTGTTTTTCAACTCAAAAACACATATTAGTTTGCACAACTCCTTTAAGTTATTAACTTGTATCTCATACACATATATACAAGTTCATACAACTGCCTGAAATTATTCAACCAAGCTATCTGCTAGGCTGGGACACTGACAGCTCACACTGATGCTAAAAACAAGCTTTTCATATTTTAATTAGAATTTTTCTCAGTAATATTTATAATTTTCCGAACAACTATTTTTCAGTATCAATGGTGAACGACACCTTTTAAAACCCAGGTTACAAAGCACTTTAAGACCAACACAGAATACTGAGGAAAGGGCAGGAAAAAAATCATTAAACATATCTGCCAATAGCTCTGCACTCCTTACAGATATGCAGTCTGCTGAATGTCTGAATTATCTTTGACTGGATAATACAATTGATATGAACAAACGGACAAAAAGATGGACTAAATTGATAAAAAAAAAGATTAAAAAGAGTTTTGCTGATGATTGAGGCGGTCTACACCAACTCAAAAATTTAAATGAAGGCAGACTGAAGGTTATCCTGTATCATTTATATTAATTGTATGCAAATGCGCTAGATATGACCAGAAAACACTAAGTGGACAGATTCTTTGTTTTTTTTTTTTGTGTCCTTGTGTCTTGTCCAGCATCTGAGCAGGCAGATTGATGGTCTGGATGCTGTATTGTTCTGAGCAAATTTACTTACCCAAGAAAATCTTCATGTAGAGTATATATGTGTATATACAAAGATCCTCTTGTTAATCAGAATTCTTTATTTATTATTTAATTTGGATTGATATTTATTCCGCATGATTTACATATTTTGCTGGACTTAACCGGAAAAGAAAAGAGGACAGAAAGACAGTGGAGAGAAAAAAAGAGAAACACAAAGAGAAGAGAGAAAGTCACCACAAAAGAAACCATTCAACCAAACTTGCACAGAAAATATAATAAGTATCTCACGGGGCTTCACAAGGTGGTTAAAGAGTTACCAGAGATAAACAAACAAACATATTTATCCTGAATAAACCTAAATAAACCTAAAGAACAGCTCAGTGACAGTGTGATCATGCAGAACGTACGGGGTGAAAAGCCAGAAAGGTGACCATGCCAAGGTGACCCCTACCACCCAAAGGTCAGAGGCAGGCCAGAACCCTCAGAGACAAGGACAACCAGCAGTCATCCCCGAACAAGGACCCCACCCGCAAGCCCAGCATTCGCCCAGAAGGCGGTGAAGGGAGGCAGAGGAGTCAACCAGCACCAGCAACGGGCCAGACGCACTGTACGCCAACCCAATCTCAGTCCCCACATACGCCCACACACACCCCTAACTCCACACGAATACCAAAGCATCCCCACACACCTCTCCATCCTACCCAAACACACACAACCCAGTCATCCCTGCATCCCCCTCCCCACACACACACGATCATACTCAATCTCTCCACCCCTTACTCATATCCGCACATTCCTTCTCACACCCTACCCCATCTGTTCTCCGACTCGTCATCCCACCACACTCCCACCAATATACCCACACACACCCTCACCCTCAGTCTCCCTCCTGCATACGCTCATCCTAACCAATCCATATACATTCACTCTTCACTTCCATCCCTCCATCCTTTCACAACCATCTTCCCATATCCATCCCATATCCATCCCTTCCCTCCACCTACCCACCTTATCCCCCGTCCTATTTGCACCCCCCACACCCCCTACCTTCTTCAAACATACACAATCCAACGCAGCCCACGGTCCCAGCAGGACCCAGGAAACGGGGGTGTGAATGACACACTACAGCACCTCCCCATCATGAGCGCTCTATTCCTGTAATGCACAATTTAACAATCCTAAAAGAAACGCCAATCAAACCTGGAATGCCACCAAAACATTTAATTTCTGCATGATTTAAATAACATTCTGTTGAGTTTGAAGAACAAATTTTCAAAAGAAAGTTAAAATAACTATTTTATCCCTTTTTCTAGCCTAAAAACCACCTTTAATGTATTTCAGTTACACAGGTGTGAAACAACTTGGAATAATTAGACATTTAAGAAGCAGTCTTATTAAACAAAGGAGTTCTCACCTCCATTGTATTTTTCATATTCTTGTACAAATCAAGCCTTTTTTTTTATCAAATAGACTCAGTAAACCCAATATTGAAAAAATCTGTATTATCATGTACTCAAGTGTTTTAATACATCAAATGCCACTGAACAAGTTGACTCACTGTTATCATCTCCTCTCAGAGACCCATAAAGCAACACGACACAACAGCAGTAAATTATCTATGCTATTACAATAGATTGTCATGCAGGAAACTAATCTTTTGAAAGGTTATTCCTAATCACTAAGCCATGTTCAATTAGATTTTTAGCAAAATAACTACCCATTTTTCTATTTTTCCAGTGCTCACCGCTTGTTATCCCTTAGCGCTGCTTTTTCCCAAAAACTCTTGGTGACAACAGATTCCATATAGACATTTAGTTTACCAGAGGCCACTATGCAAGATCCTATTTTTAACTTAAAATATTAAGCTGTCAAGTAGTAAAAGCTTCAACAGTACAAGGTTTTAAAATATTACACTCACGAGTGTCTGTTTGATTGATTGTTTTACACCATATCATATCTGTGTGCCTCATTAGTACAGTTATACAGCAAGAAATTACTGCTGAATCAAAACATACAGTTGCCAGAGGTCAAACTTCAGTTTTATAACAGATTATAAGCTGCACTGATTTGGATTTAAAACTGTGTGCTTTTAAGTTGAGCTGCAAAGCCTTGTCAATAAAAAAAAATGATGCTGTATTTGTGAGGAGCGCTGTGGAAAGCCTGGCATGAGTGTAAAATACAAAAAAGAAAAAGAGGGACAGATAAAATGTGGTAAATAGGATTTAATCCATTCCCACAAGCAATGGGAATACATAAAATATAAATTCATAACAAGGACATGTAAATTTTAATCTCCAAACAGATGCTTTTCTGCCACACTCTGCAATACCAAGACAGAAATGGTTTATCCTTGCTTTCTATGCCTAATCCTTTTAACTTTACCAACATATGGCATGCCCCAGGACTTCCCTGAGACAGTCTGATCCTGCACATAGCAATTTGCACATGAGAAGTCAGAGTGGACTGAACATACAGGGGATTCTTTCATTTGCTTCTGGAACGGTCACTTTCTACATAAGAATAGAAAAGGATAAACACTAATTAACAACACTTAATACATTTATTTTATTCTATATTTGAAAAATCCGAGCATGGGATCATGTGCTGGAAAAAATAACTGTGCCATCCATACTTCAGCCCCTTGTATAATTATAGGGCAACAAACACAAACTCGGTTTTAGGAGTTACGTTAAAAACAGATGTTATACTTGCAGATTGTGCACCATCATCACCTCACATTGTCTTCAGGATAAGCACTCTGGCACACACAGATGAGATTGTGGTTTTTCCAGGACTTTTTTTTTCTTACACATTTCCAGATTAAGGCACAGTTTCCCTGTATTGTAATAGGAGGAGACAGAACGTACCATATGGGATGATATGATATGATGCTATACTCCGATGATGAAAAAATCCATGACAGTCTGAAATGTACCACTATGGCATAACATATTTACGCATATTTATATTGACAAAACCGCACTTTGATGTGTGCAAACTCTGAACTTGGATGCAGGTTATGAATGAGGAATGCTCCAAAGTAAAACAGAAAACCAAAACTAAAGACGACATGAGCTGCAAACCCTACAACAGAACACTAAATATATTAAATATGTAAGCATAAGTTTTCTTTTAAAACATTCATTAGGTCTATGTTTTCCTTAATAAATCTGGTACTTTCACTTAGTTTGGGTTAAGATGAGGCTTTGTACCCAAAAACCCAGTCTGTGTGATTTAACTGGACTTGGAATTTGGGAAATAACCACACAAACACATTTACTCTCTTCTCCAAATAAATGAATCTCCAACCCTTCTGCAGATGCTTGTGTTGTCAGCATGCCTGAGGCAAGACTTGCCACTCTGGCAACCACACAGGCTGCTCTGACAGACAGATGTGACAGCAAGACAACTTAACATGCTTTAGTGAATGAGGAACAAGCTTTTCACTTTGCACGGTGCTTCCATGGCTTTTAAATACATTGTGTATCTCTTCCATGTAAGTCGTGGAAGTCGTGTTTATTTCACACTTTTCTTTGATACTGTCTTCTTGTATCTTATTAAATGGTGTATTGAGATGTTTTTGCATGTTTATTTTTTATGTTATTTTTCAATGTCGTGTTTTGCACCTAGACCAGTCAATTAAGGGATTACAGGAAGGACGTTATATGAATGAGCGTCCTCACAAAGATAGAATAGGAAAATGTGTGTAGAGCAACATGCTTAGAGATTAACGTTTTGCGTGACTGGTGCTCCACTTCTTTATTAACCTACTTTAACAAATTAAACTGCAGACAGATGGGCCTAAATATCAGCAGCTGTGAGGGATTTTTTTATTTATAAACAAAAAGATGAGCGACTTGGGACATATATAATTCCTCAAAAAAGTAAAGAAGTTTTATTTAATAATGTGAAACTTAAAACTATTAAATTTAATTTTGGCATTAAGACCTGAGTTATGAAGGAATTATCCTTAATTGGTTTCAACTATAAAAAAAAAGACTGTTTTGTTGCCTTCTCGCATGGCATCTCCTTGTTTTCACATATCTCTACCAGTTACCTTATAACTGGTGAAAGTAAAAATCATTTTAGCATTGAGGGATTTGGAGCAAAACATTGTTTAAATGCCTGATGGCTCAATAAGATCAGTGAAAGGGCATATTAGGCCTCCTGCTGGATAATTAGCTGTCATGCACTTTAGAATATACACATGCACAAACTGAATACTGCAGGTTGAGCAATATTTGAGATTTTCCCTGTGAGGATTATTGTAAGTTGAGTGTGATTATAGTGATTGAATTTGGGTCAGCTGGTCAGTATCAGTGGTGGGACTGGAACACGTTTCAGCAGTCTGGGACCTGCGTGTCACAATGCCACAGATTATTTAGATGAGAGTTAAGGGCAAGTTAGAATGAGCGACAGAGAGGAAATGCATAGACTCCAACCCGGGTCTCTCTTTTTATAAAATCATATTTACAGATTATTTTATCTGCTCATCACTTTCTTCTCTTACAGTTTTACTCTCAACATTTATGAGAAGTACCAGATGATGGCATAGTCTTGTTTTTAGATTCTGTTGCAGGTTTTTTCTTTTTTTTTTACAGAAAATTATCTAATTCTGACCATTTATCTGAAAAAAAGTTGACATTTCCAATGAAGCCATTATTCCCATACAAATGACATATCTCACAAAGTGCAACCAGTGTGTTCAGTTGCCATGATTCTTTTCAGACATGACACATTCACCAACATCCTTACTGTCTTTTTAACCAAATAACATTTATCCTCATCACAGAGCAGCTAAATGACAATAACTGACTGTTGTAAATATAAATAAATATAAACATAACTTTTGAAATATTTATAATAATATTTTATATTTATTATATATATAATATTTGAATTGAACAAGATTTTCTTCAGCTCTAAACTTTTATAATTAGCAAATGGATGAAAAACTGCTCATACACAGGAACATCTTTTACATTATTTAGTTAATTGCTATAAAAAATGAATGAATTTAATAATGAAGGCTATTTTTCATTTATGGTCCATTAGTCTGTGAGCTGCTGATAATGCAACTTGGCCTTACATCCCCTCTGGCAGTAGTAATCCATAACATCAGCACTAATACAAACATATAGCCTATGCATGTGCGTGTGCTGTCTGTTCTCGATACACAAATGAATTACAAAACCACTGAAAACACTTCTCTGATCCAGACCCAGCAGATTTGTTCCCCCTACAATATTTGCAATTTTTATAGAGGCTTGACTGGTTGTTTCCCTGCTTGTGGTGATATTCTAAAATTGATATGGATTTAAGCAAAATCCATGAAAATTAAAGCAAAGCACTCACCCTTTTAAAGAGATAAGCGTCCCGGTGAGAAACCTCTTTGGACAGATTATGGAATATTTTCTCCAATTGATTTCCTGTCAGAATAACTATGCACCATGAGCAAATAAGTCTCACAATTAGCTTCCTGCTGGGAAGTTTAGGGTTATGAAAAGTTAGTCAATTTACAGTTGTTATTTCATTTATACCAGCAGATTTAGTTTGTGATCTTGTAAAACAGACTAAAATCAGTAATATTTTTAAAAATATAGTTGCACAAAATCAAGGGCATCTTTACGTTACTCCTACTTCTCTTTCTTCTTTGCTCCTAAATAAAATATACACAAGAATTTAAATATTCACAAGGAATACCCACAAGCAGTATCAGATTAATTACTATCTGTAATGGTAGCCTGGTAAAGTTTATTGTATCTTCCCTTGACTCATAATCAAGGTAACCTAGAACACGCATTTGGAAACCATGTTCATCTCCTAACCACCAAAGCAGTTTTAGTTCCCAAGATACACAGAGAGTAAGTAAAAAATCAAGAAAAGACAAAAAAACAACAGAAAATTATGCCCGAAGTACATAACAGATGCTGTGTCTCACAATCAGAAGTGTTTCGACATCCCCCTGCCTCCTCATTTTACTCTATTAGGAGATGATTAGAACTAAACACCTGTGGAGGAAATTATTCATACTACCTAATAAATCCTAAATGAGTCTTAGATCAAACAACCTATTTTTCTGACTATTTTAGGCCATTTGATCAGGCAGTGGCTTCCGCAACTCCAGCAGGCTTAAAAACTCTCCTCTCCACTTCACTGAAACACACAAATGAAGCCCTGATATGGATGTTGGCTCCATTTGCAGTTAGAGTTTGATGAAGTACAAAAGTCTGCAAAGCAATAAAGTCACGAATCAACACCGAATCAGTTATTTTCTACCATAGCGGAGATGAACTGGTCTGAGGCACCATGCCAACAATCCAGGATATCTTCCCTGAAGCACATTTGGATAAATCCTGCCTGATGGGTGCAGAAAATGCCTCAAAGTAGGAATAAGCAGCTGCTAATCACTCTGCCATTTGAGACCAATCAGGGCAGACTGGGCCTTTGAAGAGGAGTGGCTTAAAAGAGCCAAAATGTTAGACAGAGTGTATCAGGCAGATGGTAACAAAGGTACAAAAAGAATGAATAGTGTGAGAAAATATAGCTTATTATCATACTAAAGTATGTACCTGTAATTAAACATGATGTAGGTTTTTTGAAGGTTTTTTTTTTTTTTATCTTACTGTGATAATTTCTTTTTTCAATCTGTAAAAGACTTATTTTATCATGTCTTTTCTACTTAATTCTCTTCTCTTTTTTTGTTTTGTTTGTTTTTTAGAGCAGACATAAATTACCCAGCATGGCTGGTTGTGCGTATGTGTGTGTGAAAGAATGAGAGAATGAATGAGCGAGAACGAGTGTGTTTGTATGTGACGTGGTCTTGGTTTGAACTTTGTCAGCTGCACGCACACCCCGGCTCAGTGCTACAGGGAAATGTGGGCGTTATGTCTGCCAGGCCTCTTACACTTGGCTTGTCTACATGCATTACTCACACACATACACACACTCACAAACACAGATACATGTGTATGCTTTTGCAAACACACACTTGCACTTTCAGACATGCAAAGTCATACATGCACACATGCATCACTAAAGCCAAGCACACACAGAGAAACAGAGTCCATTGAGGATTTCCACTCGCTTAAATAGTTAATATACAAACTGGCCTGAACTGCCAGGCAACCAGTGGCATGATTGCTTAGCATTAGCTGCTGTAATTCACATTCACCTCACTATCTCTCTGTGGGTGGGTTTGTTTAAACATCTCACTACTCGGTCCATCACTTCAGAGGGCATGGCATTCATTTGAGCTACACTAATCCTAAACCTGATCCACATGATTGAGTTTAAATATTCATATCATGGAGACTTTATTTTGTACCTCCCATACAAGAGACATCTGACTATATTGTGACTCTTTGCATCACCACAAGATGAGTTAATAAAGATCACCAGTAGGCCACATACAATAGATAGGAATATCTGTAAATTCGCAGGTCTCTCTGCTGCAATGACTCATTTAATTTAGACTTTGTTATTATTTCTAGGTTGGTATTAATGCTTCAGTTGAGACTGTCAGATTCCACAGCCTTCTGAAAATTTCCATCCAGCAGAGGTCCTCATTGTGCCTCTTGTGCCTGCTGGCAACAAGTTCAACTTGAGTTGTATTAGCGCTTTCCTTTCCTGCTCAGCTTGTGATTCTGCACCGTTATGACTGATTTTTCATGTAAGTGACGTGCAAGTAAACAATGGAAAACTACTACGCTCATTATTAGGAGCGTAAATAACTAAGCCTTGAGATTATAGGATGGCCTATAAATGGGAGATGACTCACTAATACATGACTTGCTGGATGGTTGATTTGAGACAGAGATTCACATCTTTTAGCGACTGAAAAATAACTTTTCCGTTTCTTTTTTTTTTAGCCATTCAAGATTATGGAATTTGGACAGAAATCAGTGTCATAATGAGCGGAGGATTTTAAAAAAAATTAGAAAGCAAATAATACGCTGTAAAGCATGAATATACGTGGCTTTACCCTTCCAGTCTCCTTTGCATGGAGCAGTTGTGGCAGAGACCGTGGCGCACAGCAGCAGGCAGCAGCTGAGTGGAGAGAGAGGAGCGCGCGTGAAAACGCGCTTTGGAGAGATCAGAGTCATTCCCATCACTCTCCGACGGCCAGTCACATCACAGTGTAACCTATCACTGAGCAACAAAGGATGGGATAAATAAACATTTATATGTTTGCATATGCATATGGATGAAGAAAAGAAAAAAACATTGAGGACTTGTGCAACATTTGAGATGGGAACACAGAAAGCGTGACAGACTTTCCAAGGACGAAAACACAGTGAGGACGAGCTCTTTCTGCACTTTGTATCAGGACACGAGGTGGATGTAAGCTTGGGGTTTTTGTTTTGGTATTTTCTTTTAAACCAAATGCTTTTAAACCAGCCCATGACACCTCAACGCTGCCGGAGTGATCCCTTACAGCGAGGCGCACGTTGCCAATAAAAGACCAAGGAGGAAAAAATAAACTGCGCCCCCGTTTCAAGGACGTAAACACCAGGATCGGACTGCCAAAGATGTTTTAGGTGGGTGGCTTGGGCGACTCGAATGTCTTTGAAGGAGGAGCGGTGACTGTGCTGCGTTAACACAAATGGACACAAAACTAACCCAAAACAAGAACGCATGTGGATTATGGCAACATGTCAGCGTGATTATGAAATGATATGTTTCTCTAACGATTCTGCGATTTAATAGACATCCCTGCTCTCATCCAATGGATTGTTAGGACATCTGAATGAGTTATTTATTTATTTATTTATTTATTTATTTATGCTCAGCACCCAGGTGAAACGACTGGTTGTAAAGAGTGCCATTTACTGAAACAGCGTCCTTTGAAAAAAATCTTATAAAAGACAGCATTCTAACAGGAATAGTGTATCAACGTCAATAGAGGGACCAATATGATCACAGGGACACGCCTTGAAGATCATTAAACAAATCAGATAAACGCAGCGCAAAACCCATCAATAGGGGTTATTGATGAGGTGGTATATAAGGCTAATGATTGGCCAAACCTCTTTTGACTTAAAAGCTCAGCCACATTATACTGTGGGACCTCTGCTGAAGGCTTAATAGTTGCAGCATGCAGTGTGAAGAGAAAAAGTGAGAACTTTTTTTTTTAAAGATCTTCATTACTTTAGCTTCAGACTGTTTTTTATGAGGATAGTGCTGTTTGAAAGGACACATGCAAACAACAGCTGGGATATTATTTTCCTCTGACAAACTAGAATGTCGACTGTCTGTGCTGCTGCTACGGAAATCTATGAACCTTGCGTTTTTGGCAGCAAAATTTATGAAGAGAAATTTTTGAGATATTTATAGCAGCCCTCGAACAAACATGGTGGTCGTGAAGAAGATCCTATGGATGACCCAGTCTTTGGGAGAGCTGGTGCCGAGACAGTTTACTTCTCTACCAGTGACTCCGTCCATCTAAGACTCTCCGTTTCAGTGGCACAGCTGCTACAGGCTGGGGATGTGATGGGGTGACTGTTGACATCCCCCCTCACCCATCCCCTCTCTCACTGTATTAGCACCGTAAGATAAACAATGGATCAGAATTTCTCAACGGTACGAGATGGCAAGCAGCTTCCCTCAGAGAGAGACTCATCCAAACGTGTCCTGACGGGATGCTTCCTCTTCCTGCTCATCTTCACAACGCTGCTAGGTAACACCCTTGTGTGTGCTGCCGTAACCAAGTTCAGGCACCTGAGGTCGAAGGTCACTAACTTCTTTGTCATCTCGCTGGCCATCTCTGACCTGCTTGTGGCTATTTTGGTCATGCCGTGGAAGGCAGCCACAGAGATTGTGGGGTTTTGGCCATTTGGAGCATTTTGCAATGTTTGGGTGGCTTTTGACATCATGTGCTCCACAGCTTCCATCTTGAATCTCTGTGTGATTAGCGTCGATCGTTACTGGGCCATCTCGAGCCCATTCCGCTATGAACGCAAGATGACCCCTAAAGTGGCATGTCTGATGATCAGTGTAGCATGGACCCTATCTGTCCTTATCTCCTTCATCCCTGTTCAGCTTAACTGGCACAAAGCTCAGACCACCAGCTATGCAGAGCTGAATGGGACGTACCCCGACAGTATGCCACCTGACAACTGTGACTCTAGCCTTAACAGGACTTATGCCATCTCATCCTCCCTCATCAGCTTCTACATCCCGGTGGCGATAATGATCGTAACCTACACCCGGATCTACCGTATTGCCCAAAAGCAAATTAGGAGAATATCTGCCCTGGAGAGGGCAGCAGAGAGTGCCAAAAACCGCCACAGCAGCATGGGGAATAGTTCAAACATAGAGAGTGAGAGCTCATTTAAAATGTCATTCAAACGAGAAACCAAAGTCTTAAAGACGCTGTCAGTCATCATGGGTGTGTTTGTGTGCTGCTGGTTGCCCTTCTTTATCCTGAACTGCATGGTTCCGTTCTGTGAACCTAACTTGCCAGATGGGTCCACAGACTTCCCTTGTATCAGCTCCACCACTTTTGATGTGTTTGTGTGGTTTGGCTGGGCAAACTCCTCCCTTAACCCTATCATCTATGCCTTCAACGCCGACTTCCGCAAGGCCTTCTCCATCCTCCTGGGTTGCCACCGGCTCTGTCCGGGGAGCAATGCGATTGAGATAGTCAGCATAAACAACAACATGGGTGCTCCTACCTCAAACCCCGACAGTCAGTATCAGCCCAAGAGCCACATCCCAAAGGAGGGGAACAATTCAGCCAACTATGTCATGCCTCACAGCATCTTGTGTCAGGAGGAGGAACTCCAGAAGAAAGATGGATATGGAGGGGAGATCGAGGTGGGAATGGTAAACAACACCCTAGAAAAACCCTCCCCAGCCATCTCTGGAAATTTAGACAGCGATACTGAGGTCACACTGGAAAAGATCAATCCTATAACACAGAATGGGCAACATAAAACAATGTCATGTTGAGAATATGGTGGCCCAAAGATGGATCAGTGTACAGTAAAGCATGTGTGACAGAAAACTTTTACAGGAGAACCGAACAACAAAATTCAGAGACACCGTCTTTAAGAACATGCCTGACAGGGATCCGGTGATGGGACCTTCAGACTGTCGAACATCCACACTGAAAAATCTTCAGAATGTTTTAAAGTAAAGGCACTTTATCCTGGATATAACTATCTGCAAAATACTTTCAGCATTTATTGATGAAATTGATGCATTTGATGATAAATGTTGATACCTTGTAATATAAGAACACCAGTGCACATGTATTCATCTTTTCAGTACTCACAAAGATGTATACATTTGCATGTGTATACTGTACAGTACTACTCTGGAAGAACTTAAACACAGTATTGGAAGAAAATGTGTATTATTAGTCAAATATCATGTAGGTAGGTGATTTCTAAGTGTTTTATGAAGGAGAGAACAATGCTGGTAAATTGGTGCAGTAAAATTAGCTGCACTTTGCAATGATTTCTCTTCAGTACATTTGTGATGACACCTGTATTGCAGTGGTGATCTATTCTATTTAAAACAAGCTCAAAGCCAAAATGAAAATGCCCCCGAGTAAAGATAAAATAAGTAAGTGGGGAAGATGAGTGAGCTTGTGTTTTTTGTTTTTTTGTATACATTTTTTTAAACTTCCCACACTCCTATAATCCTGCAAGTCTGATTAGTTTAGAGGTCCAGTTTATGTGTGTGAAAGGGAGAAAACCAGTGAAACGGAGAAATGGTCTGCTTTCTGTTGACGTATCACATTTCTGATTCATCCACAATCAACTGGGACTTAACAGACTGTCTCGCTTGAACTTTCCTCCATTTCTCCTCCTGGTTCCCTTATTTTTATTGGCTTCATTGGTCTTCCTGCCACTCATCTGCAAATCTCTTCACTCTCCTGTTCACTTCATTTCCCTGTTTGTCTCTCTTCAGTCTGCAAATCCTCTTTCTCTCTCATTACACCCTCACTCCTCCCTTTTTTTTTCTGTCAACGGGGTCCATTGCTCCTGCACTATACCTTACAATAATGCTTATCTTTCTTTCTGCGCCCTCTCCACCATCTCCTTTGGCAGTCCTCCATTTTATGTCCTTCCTCCACTCTCTTAAAGTAGTGATAATTGTTCTATCTTGGCAAATGCAATCCGTTCAAAAATTAAGAGAAAATAAAGGAAAGGGAATGTATACAGGAAAAACTCCTCGTGTCGAGGATGCAGAAAAGCAGGTTCACTCAGCCGGAATACAAGTGACACTTAGTGACCTTTTGCAAACTTGCAGATATCCGATTTTGTAAATTGCTCACGCTGGGAGCCATACTGTGCTGTAGTGGTAATGTGGAGCATGCGGTGCGACAGTCGCTCAGTTTGCAGAGGTGGAGTCACAGACGAGACACTACAATGAGAATTACTCCCCCGAGATATCGGACACATTTCTCCATCTTGGCACAGCTGCATTTGGAAAATTAAAACACGGCAAAGATTCTGATTACAAGTAATGCAGTTCAAATTAAATCATGTTACTTCCCATTACTGAATCTTACTATTATGGTGCTGTTGATTCAATGCTTCATATTTGCATATTTGTAATATCGCATGCAATTTCCTATTTTACGGCTCATTTAATTTAACCCTTTTTAACATCAAACATTAGCTTAAAATAACCTATAATACACCATGGTAGTCATACCAGAATGAAACAAAAGCTACTCTTGTACTTTGCAGTACTTTGTCTTTCATAAATTACATAAGATAAAAAGAACAATATAAGTTAATGTTAATGCATTGTTTAATGATCTAACAGAACTAATTATAGGTAGGTAAAATTTAAGAGACATTCATTTATTTGGCAGGGCATACATTGCTCTGAGACTGACACAATAAGCTTTTAAGAAAAAAATATCTGTTTATTTTGCTGCTGCTGAGACCAATACATGCTGAGTGTTCACTGTATGTCTGTGTCCTCAAATGCATGAAACTGTTGCGCATCAGAGAAAGGAAGAGCTCACCCAATACAAAGCAATTGGTCTTGAATAAAGCATTTGATTTTCCTGTGCTGGAAAATCCAATGCTATCTAGATGGCAGCAAAGCGGGGGGATAGCTTTTGGCTCAATATGTGGCTTGGCCTGTCACAAAAGTACCTCATTGTCCTTTCAGCCTCGCTGCAACCTCCCACATGCTGCTCCATCATCAGTCTGGGGTTTGATGTTTGTGCAGTGTAATTAGGAAAATAAAACACACACTTGGGTGATGGTGTCATTTTATGTAGCCAAAGCTCAAGCTAACCAGTGCCACATGTGCAACGACTTGCTTTACGCTTTGCCCCACGTCTTTTTATAAAACACATTTTCAGCCCTATCAGCACAGCGACTCTCCATTCTCACTCCGGACCAGTTCTTCTAAATTTACTCTGTAATTATTTCCAAACAAATGCCAGCTCAGAGATGTGATACAACAAGAAGTGTGTATAATCTATCAGGACCGGACATGAAAGGAAACTGCCTGTGGGAAGACTGCCCCTCCATCCTCCCCTGAACACATCCTTCTTCCTCTATCTCTTTCTCTTTTCTCTTGGCTGCCTCTGTCTACCTGATGAGCATTCTCAATGCTAACGCAAATTGAATTTATTATTAAACAGACAAAGTCCATGTTTCTATTCTGTAATCTGTAGAGGTGCTGGATCATACGCTGAGTCTTTTTAATGTGTTTAATGTGTGTTTTTTGCCAAAATCCTTGCTTTTGGCTGAATGTGGCTGTACTGTAGACGTAATCGGCATTCACAGGTTCACCAGATGTTTTTCATAAATGCTGTTTGTATACATTTATAGAAACCTCCAGCTGAGAATGGAAATTATCTTTGCTGTATAGGCTCCACATAGCCCCCCCCTCCTCCTCCTCCTCTCCCTAAACCTTCACCTTGTCATCTCGGTGAGTCATCTTTGCAGCTGCCACTGCTTTGATTTTGGAGAAGAGGCGATATTAGGCAAAAAGTCCCAAAGGTAAAATGATCTGTTTGGATATAGAGAATTTCCTCAAGGCTACCCTATGAGCTCCTTCGTAGTGCCACAGTGACAGTACATGTTCTATCAATCAGTGCAGTAACATGACGTACGACAACTTAAGCAGATCTGACAGTGCAGAATTCCTTCGCCTCATTTTGATATGATGAGTGGACCAGCAGATGTAGGTCTGAGCAACACTCCCAGGCGATGGGACAGTGGAACCATTTTGATGATGATTTTTCACCACGTTCAACTGTCTAGAGCAATGATGGAGTCCCTACCTCAACTTCAATTTAGTGACAAAGCTTCATATAAGTGGGAAAAAAAAGTCAATGGCAGTATTAAAGGTTAGGAAGTGCAGGGATAGCGTATTGTATAATGATGTTAAAAATGTAGTCGTGATGAACACAAGTGCTTTTTATCTTTCAGAATCCTTAATGTGTGTAGCAGACGTACATGCTGTATGTTTTCTCCAATGTGGGACTGAAATCTACAGTAACATGCAACAGTCACTGACTGTCTATATATATATATTCATTTATTTACATGTCTCTGGTGTTCATCCATGAAAGTGATGTCAACGATTATATTCTGCAGAATTATTTAGTTTACAGTTTGTACAACAAAAAAAAAAAAAGAAAAAAAAAGAAAGAAAACAGAAAAAATGTGCCCTTCTTGTACAATAAATATGTCTGTTTGTTTTTTTCTCACGTGTCTTTTTGGTGTTTTGTGTTTGCTTAGGAGAGGTGTTTAGATGTGAGGGGGTAATGTACCTTTGATTCTCAGTGGGTATTGGACGACTATGCCACTGCAGAGGATCAATCGGGATTGATTTTGAAGAGTGACGCATATTTTTTTCCAGCTCCCTGAGCCTGGTGTCCTCACTTTGTTCCTGCCTTTGCCCCGCATTTACATAACCCGACGACCACTTGACAGTTGACACATCCTCTTCCTCTATGACTTCCTGCACCTTGTTTGTAAACTTAAATCTGGGTTGCATGCTACTTGGTCAACTGCAACAAAATAAGGTAATTATTTTTATACACTGACATTGTTAGTGGATATTAAAAGGTGAAATTGATCCCTTTAGTGCAGGGACCTCCCTAAGCAAATCAGGATTTGTAATGTGTGAAATAATCAACAGCCTTTTTTTGTGACTGTGCAGAGAAGAACAATAACTCCCTCACCTCTATGTATGTCTCTTGCATCGTTAGAAGCTGTTTCATCAACATTTGACTCAAGGCAGAATTTAATATAACTCAATATGACTTAGGAAGTCTTGACAAACCAGTGACCTCTGAGTTAAACTGTCTGACAGAATTATACATCAAAGCAATGTTTCATATATCTGGTGAATTGACAGAGGTGGAAGTCAGTTGTGAGGCTTTTTTGCTGTCTCTCAGTATAGGCATCAAGGAAAGATGAGAACATTAAAAATGGGAATCCTTTAATTATTTGTTTGATGGTTCAAATTGAAAATGATTTATCAAAATGCAAATATGGATGCATTGCTTCTGGTAAGGTGAGGAGCACTTAAAGTAATATTTCCGGAAGCAAATAAAAAATGAATGAGGAACTGTCTTCCATTCACACAACTCTGAATGTTTAATAACTTGAAATGATTGATAGATCGCTAATATGTTCCTCCTGATAATGGATTACATTAAAGAACTACAATCTGGACGATTTGCTCAGCTAAATAGACGGTTCTTGCTTCATAGCAACTGCTGAAAGGCTAAATTTGTTGGTAATATTGATGAAGATGAGGTCCAAGTTAAGTTCAAGTTGGCATGGTGAATTCAGTTGCAGCACTGTCAGATGGAAAATATACAAAAA
>JBAMIG010000016.1:13047167-13063028 GCA_037177335.1 Kiunga ballochi | reverse complement strand
GTGGCTCCGGGTGCTTTCTTTTCATTGGGGGGCGGTCCCAAATGGCTCTTTGAGTAAAAAAGGTTGCCGACCCCTGAGTTAGTGTTTCAAGTCCCAGCACTGGTGTCCACATGTTGAAGTGTCCTTGAGCAAGACACCGAACCCCCAGTTGCTCCCGGTGCTGCATCACCGGTGTGTGCGAATGTGCGACCGTTTGTGTGAACGAATGGCTAATTGTGTCCAATAGTGATTAAAGCGCTTTAAGTACACTGAGGTGTAGAACAGCGCTATACAAGTACACAACCGTTTAATGCAAACAATTATAGGAAGTGTGATCTCTTGTTGTTTTAGTAGCATTTGGTCTCACCTAGATGGGACCAAAGGTTAATAAGATATGTCCAAAAATGATTTAGATTGAGAAAAAGAAAATTCAACTCAAAACACCCCCTGGTGGCAGACTTATGAACTTCATAAAACTCAGAAAAAGTATGAAGTGTGGTAAGTCCTCTTTTGGTGTTTTGCTATCAACAAAACTTCAGACCAAATAGTTTGAGTTATGATGGAAAATTTGAAAAAAATTTTTTACATAAAACTCCCCTGGTGGCAGAATTTATCATCCAAAAATGCAAAAAATCTTACGAGTTCAGCCTCTTATAGTGACCAACAAAAATAAATCCAATAAAACCCTGTCAAGTTATCCCGTTCACACAGCCAGTCTGCAGTGGTGGACATGGTGCTGCTAAAATCATACCTCTGAAACTCCTTTTCAGGGATATAATTAGATTATTAGCTTTTTTTTCTGTGAAGTTGCTTGTAAATATAATATGCCAGAGATTTTGGGGTTTGGGTTTTCCTTTAGTCTTTCATTCTTGTTTCCTGTTTTATTTTGTTATTTTTCTGGTCTTGTTTATAAGCTCTGTTCTGTATTGTGACAGCTGTTATTAAGATCCCAAATTCTTCTGCTTTTCTATCCTGCATTTAAGTCTTCTCTTTCAACTTCATACCTTGACAGAATGACATGACCATGTTGAACCCAACATGGTTCCGTTCACTTTCCTTTTATAGAAACACAGAAGAACCTTACAACGATTGGGCAACCAAAGACAGCGCCTTCCAGTTGCCCCCCCCCAACAGACCAGAAAGAGAAGACCAGGTGACCAAACAAGATGATCTAAAAACTTGAACCAAGGACCAAAGAGTATTAATACAGTGAGGGAAAACCAGAAGACGCAGGTGAATTAAATGAGCTAACTGAAACCAGGTGAATTAACAAAAGGAAGCACCACAGAATAAAACACACAAGAGATCTGAACCAGAACAATTCCAAAGGAAACAAGAACTAAAGAACATTGTGACATACTGTATGTATTAGCTGTGTCTCAATTCAGAGACTGCACAATACAAAATGCGGACTTGTCAACACATCACACTCACGTGCTAAGTGCTGTCCCAATTCAATGTGGACTTCTGATCCACATTTCAAATGCACGCTTCGTTTGGGGCTGAATTACCTTAAAACAAGTGAACATGCTATATATCCTTCGTGGCCTCTAATCACCTAGAATAATAATAAAAATGAATGAAAACCATTTCATTTCCTTTGAGGAGTTTTTCAAATATATTAACTAAATATTAATTGTAAGAGTTAATATATGTAGAATATATAAACACATATCTGTTCCAGCAGACAAGCGGGGGACGGCAGTGTGTCCCATGAACACAAATTAATTTTTACTTCCGTCTAGCGGAGTGAGTTTTCGCTGGGACTTGTCTGTTTGTTTGTCTGTCAGCAACATAACTCAAAAAAATATGGAAGGATCCATCTATCCATTTCCTACCACTTTGTCCCTAACGGAGTCACGGGGGGGTTGGAGCCTATCACAGCTGTCAACAGGCAAGAGACAGGGTTCACCTTGGACAGGTTGCCAGTCCATCACAGGGCCGACACAGACAGATGCACTCACACTCACTCCTATGGGCAATTTAGAGTCTCCAATCAGCCTATCCCCAAGGTGCATGTCTTTGGACTGTGGGAGAAAGTACCCGGATAGAACCCACGCGAGAACATGCAACATCCCGGTTGGAGCTTCACACCAAGGCTCGAACCGACAACCTTCTTGCTGTGAGGCCACTGTGCTAACCAACTGTGCTGCCATGCAGCCTGATATGGATTGATGACATTTTTAGGACATGTTGGGAAAGTCTCTTGGAACGAATTATTAACTTTTGGTGGAGATATAAAAAACATCCTGGATTCTAAATCACTTTGAAATTTTCGGTAACATTAAAATGCTGCTTGGCGGCGGGTTTTGCTCTGAATGCTTTTCTAGTATTACATGTGTCAGACAAGGGTTATTTGTCACGAGGAGAGCTCTTCTGGGCCGCTTCCTCCATATGTTTGTAAGTTAAGGTAAATGAAAATAAACATTTAAATATCTGGCTTAATTTTCTGTCCTATAAAAGAATATTTTTGTGGTTTTGTGGAAGAATATGATCACTATAGGGATAATTCACATAGCATATGACATTGCTAGGCAACAGAGGACTGGAGCACTATGGGTAATTCTCATACAGTCTGTGGCTGTCATGGAGTTCGCAGAAAACGAAGGCCACTTTGTGGACTACGTAGTCTGCGTACTTAGAAGTATGAAGTCTCTGAATTGATACACAGCCATAGTTTGAGGGAAAGATTAACATATTTACTTCCAGTTAGTAGCAAAGATAATGATATTTACATACCAAATATTGGCCTCCTTGGCCTAATATTTGATCTATATGCCCTCAAAGATTACACCAAAGGCCAATTGAACTCGCCTCTAAAACGATGAAATTCCAGACCTGGTTCTAATCTATAAATAACTCATTACTTTCTCTCGTTCTGAGAAAAACACATTACCTGCATGTACCAGTGGTTCATATAGATTATGTGTGCTACTAGGAGTGGGAGAATTAAGTTGCTAACACAAAGACATAGACCTCTCTAGTTTATTGCAACTTCCACAGCTATAACCTTGTACTCTAGGCTTCATGATTATAAAATATCTCCTATGAAAAGCAACTTAGTCTCATTAGACATTTCTAAAATCTACTGCATGCACAGTTTTCTCAGTCAGACAAATATGATTCATTTTCCACATTTTACTGGTCTTGTGTCGCCACGGTTTTCATATTTCACGCTTTCCTCAAAAATTCCAGTATACCCAGAGCAAATATGCGTGCAAATGGCAAAATAAGATATTGCAGCTTGAATTATACTGTGTTTGAAAATGATGGTTCACCCTACCTCAACCATCCCCTGGAGATTGAGAACATCTGAAGAGAGAATCTGTCAGTCAAAAGATATTTTAGTCCACGAGTGGAAAAAACAGAGCACGGCCTGCCTTAGAGTTGTGCCTCTAACTGGCCAATATCCACTATGGAGGAGGAATTTGACTATATTAATGTCCTAAAAAAACTATTTAATTTAACAAAACAGTTTGTTTGGCTCAGTACATGCCGCATGTTGAGGTATGAGCTGGTAAACAGCCTTTACAACAGGACCATCTTAAACCACAAACATAAATACAAACAAATCCATCAGAGATGCCTCACTTGCTCCAGTCTTCTTTCTTATGTAATGTAGGTCCTGTCACAAGAAGTCAGCTTCAGTAGCTCAAGCTCCCGCAGCAGCAGCATGGGTCTTGTTAATACTGACCCAGTTTAATGGGCATGCAACATAGATGATGACTGGATGATAGTTGGCTGGCCTGCTGGCTGACTGGTTACTCCTGGATGACTGCTTGTCTGATTAATACATTTCTTATGTGACGGGTGGGCCAACTAGAAAAAAAAAAATCATTGCCAGTTTATGTATATAAAAAAGAGGATGCTTCCTTCAATTAAATGTGAAGCACCCTGAGATGACACTGTCATGAAATGGTGTTATATAAATAAAGTTGAATTGAATTGAAATGAATTAAAAGAAAAGCAACAAGGCTCCCGGGACACTGCCAAAGTTACCCATATTGCTTGTTTTTGTTCATTATTGGATGTACATTAGTACCGTTTGATTACATGACTGCTAACTAGAACAATAAAGTGTTTACTCATGTGCAATCCCTGTGCATAAGTCAAGTAGAGAATTAACTGGCAGAATTGAAGCAGCAGTAATTTATCATTTTATTGTGGCCTTAATTATTTTCTGGCACCACTATAATGGAAAATAAAATTGGCTTATTAGGAAAAATTACTGTTCCACTTGTGGACAGAATGGTTTTCTGTCCTGAGTCTCGAGAGTTGGAATACTTTTTTTTTATTACATATCTCTTTTATTATTTAATAATTGGACTCTCATCAAGCACATTGTTGAATCGGGCAACAGGTACATGAGGGGGTTAAACAGTCAGCTGACTGGTTTTATGGCGTGTCTGGCTGACTGCACAGAGTCTGGTTTGTCCAAACATAACTCGACAGTATCTTGGGGAGACGGATTGAGTGGCATAGCAGTTTGGGGAAACAGAGCTGTCTTGTATAAATGTTGCTCCTCACAAGCAGGGATGCCAACGCATTCAAGATTTATGACATTGTCCACCTGGTAATTGCAGAAAGTAATTTGTTTAGTGAAACAAGGTGATAAGGCAGCTACCACAACACCGGTTTGTGTAGGTGAAGATGGTGTAAAGGCTGTGGGTGGGAAATGAACACAGTTGAAGGGACTTAAAGTGGGGTTGAGTGGAGGAATGGAGAGAGAATCTGGAGCAGGGAAGAAAGAAGTAGCAAAAAGATGTAAAGGCAGGGCATCAAGAGTGCTAAAAAGAAAAAAAAAGCTTATAGAGAGGCACCGAGGAACCTCTTTCTTGTTCTCTTTCTCTCACTCAACAGATTGTCTTCTTGTATCAGAATTGTACTGTTAAAGTGCTTTTGACATAAGTGCTTTCATGACAGTAACTCCCCCACCTCCAATCCCATGCATGCATAAACAAGAGAAGAAACAATCCAATGTTTGCACTAAAGACCAGCAGGAACAGCCGACACATGCATGTTGAAAGAAACTGTGAGCTATTGCGCAATGAATAAAACACAATTATGTCGTTTTAAGACTTTTTAAAATATGTTTACTGTGTTGCTCTTAAATGTTGCCCGGTAGATTGTAAATACTGGTTCCTTTTTTTCCTGTGACCCACCAGGAGGCTATGTTATGAACTAAAAACCACCCGTTAATAGATGACTGATATCATTATCGTTTTCAGTCCCAGATAGTAACAAGTCAGCCTTTTGTCATCAAACAAACAAATTAATAGATGAATGAATAAAATGTGACTATAAGAGGATTTTTAAAAATTTTAAAGTTTTAAAGTTTTTAAAGTTTTTAAAAAATATATTTTGCTCTCTAAAAAAAAAGACACTACACTTAAAATTTGATCCACACTACCACACTATCTTGTCTTTAGATAACATGTGTGTTAGGAGTACAAATGCGTAGGTATGTGTGTGTGATAGATGATTGATTTATGTTTTAATACACTTTAAAGCACTCTGTGTTACATTTTATGTATGAAAGGTCCTTTATAAATAAAGTTTGATTTGATTTGGTTTGATTACATAAGAGAATACACCTTGAAATTCTGTTCCTGGTCTGTAAAGGTCTGAATGGTCTATGGCAGTGTTTCTCAACCCTGGTCCTCAAATACCCCTGCCCTGCTTGTCTTAGAGGTAACCCTATTTTAACCCACCTGAATGGAATAAATGCTTGTTAACAGGTTGCAAAGAACTTGATGAGAAAGTTACTTAATTTTAACCAGGTGTGTTAAAGTAGAGTTGCCCCAATGACTTGCAGGGTAGGGGTACTTGAGGACCAGGTTTGAGAAACACTGGTCTATGAGAACAAAATACATCAGTGACCTCTTAAACCAGTATGAACATTATTTTACATAGGCTTCATCATTTTTAGATTTAGACCTTTTCAGTCTCCATGTGCATAACTCTGCAAAGAATTCTAAGTAAAAGAAATACATGAAAGTACACAACAGGTTACAAGATATAAAAGATAAATGTGGCTTCCAGCAAAATGCAGGATAATACAAACCAGAACAGGTTAACTTACAGAACTTTAAGAGAACAAGTCAACAGTATAAATATGCAACAAATACAAAATTATAGCCAATCACCTATTAGTGTATCTGTGAAATGAATGATAATACATATAAAATGAATGAATGACTATAACATAAAGCAGAAATTATTATATGGGTGGAAATATTCTTCTGGACATAGGTCTGCACTCTGAGTGCTCTTTTAGGTTTGTGTTAACATTTTGAGTAACAATGACTGATACACAGAATTATTATTGTTATTATTTGTATTCAGTTTTCAAACAGTTTTAGGTTTCAGCCTCAATAAAGGAAAACTGTACAGTTCTACCACATACAGCAGGGATGGGCAACTCTGGTCCTCGAGGGCCACAGTCCTGCAAGTGTTAGGCATTTCCCTGCTGCATCCCACCTGACACACATTAGACTTAATTAGCAGAGCTTCCCATTAAACTCTGCACAAGTTTGCTAATTACCCACCAATTTGAGTCTGACCCATCCTTGACACACAGGAAAAGGATATCCAACATTTTTGCGTGAAAAATTCACAAACCCTGGCATGAAATATGCCTTTAAAATGTTATGTACAATGACATGCAAAAAGCAGAAATGATAATGACACCCTTGACAGTTTGATTTGGGAACTTGGGGGCTCTTTTGCTCATATGATTGAGTGGTCATTCACCAACTGGAGGCGCGTCAGTCTGATTTCCTGCATGTCTAAGTCTGCGATGGCTCTCATTACTCTGGATGTGTGTGACAGAGCTACAGCAAATACTTCTGTAAATAAGACTCACTGTACAAATGTCTGTGTATTTGGGTCACCTGGAGACACTGTAAAGTTTGGGAAGGCTAATCAATGTTTAAAGTTGTTAAAAGTAGCTAATTTAAAAGGACAAATAATGATAAACAGTTTTGCACAATTCCAGATGTAAATGTATGTTTAGTTTAGCCAGTCAACATTGTTTGATTCCAGGCTAAAAGATTTCTGTTCATGACAAAGGTGTCCAAAGTGTGTCTTTCAGGACTGCTGTCCAGAAAATATTGGATGTTTCTTGCTCCGGCCAGTGATGTGCAAGTTCATGCTTCTCAAACTAGTTCAAAATGCATTTCATTCAAGCTTTTTTTTAACCCCTTAACGTCTGAAATAAGGAGGGCTGGCAGAAACATCTAATTTCCATCCAAAGAAGGAGAAGGCTCCGCATGGATGCATTGCTATGAATGTGTGGGCGTGGGGTAAGGGGTGGCAGTACAATGAGGTATATGGGCGTTAAGTGTGTGGAAAGATAGATGGTGAGGTGCGGTTGGTATGGATTGGAGAGGCTTGGTTATGAAGTGTGGGAAGAGGTGGGGGAGATGAATGGGTGTGTGTGTGTTTGGGGAGATGGGTAGGTATGTTAGGATGTTTGGGTATATGTGTGTGTCGGTGTGTGGGGAGATGGGTGGTTTGAGCATGTGGTGTGGTTTGTATGGATGATTGCGTGTGTGTGTGGATGGGGGTGACTGGGGGTGTGGACTGGCCTCCGAGTAGTGGCAGTCTGGGGGCTCTTGGGTGGTGGGGGTCGTCTTAGCATGATAACTTTTCTGCATAAGACACAGTCACTGAGCTGTTCTTTAGGTTTATTCGTGAAGATCATTATGTCCTTTTGTGAGAATACTTCAGATCTGAGTTACTTTTCTCTTTTGTCATGTTTCATTGTGTCAGTCGGAATGTGTGTTTTTGCTGTTTGTATTCTTGTTTATCCAGATATGACGTTGTTCACTTCTGGCGCTTTTGGCAGTTGCTGATCTCTGACTCTGCGGGATCCCAGGAGATATCCTTTGTTTTATATATAGGTGTAGCAGATGGAATGGTATTTGGTTGGATTGCAGTTTCTCCTTTTGTGGTGTATATCCTTCTTTTGTTTAGGTTGTGTTTTCTTTCCCTTTTCCTTTTTCTGTCTTTTCTGGTCGGGTCCAGCAAAAAGTATTCATTTAAAATAAAAATACATAAATAAAGAATTCTGATTATCAAGAGGATGTTTGTGTATACATATATCCATGAAAATCTTGGAAAAGCTCATTTGCTCAGCACAATACAGCAGCCAGACCATTGTTCTGCCTGGTTTGATGCTGGGCAAGACACGTATAAATAAAAATCCCATTTTTAAAATCTGTAATTTTATTTGACCCTTTAATAAAATCTGATTTTTTTTTTTCCTTTTTGCTGTGAAGGATGTGCAGTTTTCGGTCAAACTGAATTTATGCTTCAATTTAATTCCAAATCAATGAGGATGATTCACACTTTTACTGTCAGAACCCTCTGTAGATAGCATGTAGTGTGTCCTTAAGTAACCATAAGCAGAGAAAGCTTGAGGTGGTGTATGGTGAATGGTGTCTGCAGTTTCTCTTTATTTATCTGGACTTCTATTTTAGAGTGGGAGTTTGCTACTGTCACCAAGGAGCACTGATAGTTTAATATACTCGTATGAGCAATGCATAGCGACTTATGTGGTGTAAAATTGGTATAGTGAGGGGACATTGGCACTACAGGACCTTTTCATAATAGGAATAAGTTCATGTTCACCTTTTTATTTAAAAATATCTTGTGTGAGTTCACAAAAAAATGTGTGTATTCAGTGGCTCATGCGCAACACTGGCTGCAGTTCACCTGAATTGTATTATTGAGTCAACGTGATCGGACAAAACCTGAGGATAGTCAGGTTTGAGGATAGTCATTTGATTTGAATTAGTGTTGGAGCAAGGAAACATCTAAAATCTGCAGGATAGTAGCCCTTAATGAAGGGAACTGGGCGCTGTTTATAATAAGGCTTTTGATAAAATATTTTAAAAGTATTTAAAAAATACAGTTATTTTATTGTGTAGTGTAACATCCCGAGTCCTTTCATTTTTTCCATTGCTTGATACTAAATATTTTATCAAACTAAAAATAATTTATTTTATAAATTAGAAAAAGTATAGTTGATTTTTTTATGCTGCAAAATCAAGTGCAGTTTTTCAATACAATTTCTCTATCCAAATAACTTAATAATTCTATTTTTTCATTCAAGAATCTGTGAATTGGTGTGACAAATCCATATTTTATCATCAAAAATTGGGACATTTTATTTTGTAGATGATTTATTTAAGGTCTATTATGCATATTAGCTTTCAGGATTTCTTTTTTGAGCCTCCTAACAAAGGTGGAATATTTGCAGTTGTGAACGATTCAAGCATTTAATAAGTGCTTGTCTAAAAATAAAGATATTCAACATTTAATGGGTGAGAAAAGTGCACTAAATTTCCCTACCATCAGCCTGTCCTTAACTTTGAATGTGTTCCTTTTTTCTTATGACCAAAATATTTCATTATGATTAATTACATAGCTGGCTAACACAACACCTTCTAATTGATTCTTGAAATGTTTTGGTTTACAGAAACATTTATGGTTAACCCTACTAAAAAACTGACCTGCTAGTGCAGGTTGTGATTTAAACCTCTTTCTTTGCTACATCCACCACCATACATTATGTCTTCTTCCTCTTTTTGTAAGATTTTTGTTCAAAGTTTTTTTAAATCCTGTAAACACACATATGCATTTGATGGATGTGTAATGAAATATTCATGGCAGACATACATTACTGGTAGAATTGAATGGTTCAATTTGTACTTGGTGGCTGAAATGGAGAAAAGGAAAAGTATCACATTTCAAGTGAGAATCCAGACTGCATCGTATTTATTCTGCAAATATTGTGACATTACCTGGAAGTATATATTGTGAAAGCCCAAAAGACCTGCACTTTTCAAAACAGCACGAAAATCACAAAGTGGAGTGAAAATTCCATGAAAAAATCCTTCAAGATTCTCAGTCTACACACAAACAGATACAGTCTACTTATAAACACACTCTTGTGATGCATGATTGTGCAGCATTTGGTTCATTTCTTGGAAATATCTGATTTACTTTGGAAAGTGATGGTGTGGCCTGTTATAAATAGCCCTCCCTAAAAGCTGAAAAACACTATCTGCTATTGATTGACTGTCAGCCCATGTTAAAGCTCTCTGTCACCAGTTTACACGGGTAGGATGAACAACATAGAGACTGTCATGCAAAAACAAGTTCTTTTTTCTCCCACGCTCTGTGACACACATTGGAGTGCAGACATAGTATGGAGACATGGAAATACACACTTGACTCAAATCACAGGTAAACCCTCCCAAACACATAAATCATGATTTATATCAGCACACAAAAACACACATTCATGGACACACACCTCTTGGCTTTTCACTATTTACTCAATTTTCTGGAGAAAATGAGTCATGGATTTGTCACTTTTGTTTTGAATGTCAATGTGAAACTATTGATTTGCTAGAGTTGCTGTAACCACACAGCATTAAAATTTCATCAAACTGAAACCCATGACTCTGAAATTCACCCGGTGATCACCTTAACTGAATAAGTCTGTAAGACTGAGATTAAGGACAAAGCTCTGTAATTATTGGGTTGTTGCGAAATCAAAGACAAACTATCCATCCAAGATACTTAAACAAGATCTCCAAGATACTTAAACTCCTCCACTTGGGGCGCGATCCTATCCCCACTCTTAGAGGGCACTTCATCCTTTTCTGGCTGAGAACCATGGTCTTAGGCGCTTCTCACTCTGCTGCGAGTTGTTGAGTGAGAGCTGAGGATCAGGCCAGATGAAGCCAACAGAATCACATCATCTGCAAAAAGCAGAGATACAATCCTGGAGCCCCAAAATTGGATCCTCTCAACACCTCGGCTGAGCCTTGAAGTTTTGTCCATAAAGTTATAAATAGAATCGGTGATAAAGGGCAGCCTTGTCGGAGTCCAACTGTCACTCCGAATCTGACTTCCTGTGACCGAGCTCTGACACCAGTCATACAAGGACCGAACAGCTCAAACAAGCGGTCCGGTACAACATACTCCCGAAGCACCCTACAGTAATCCCTGGGGGGCATGGTCAAATTCCTTCTCTAAGTCCACAAAACACTTGTAGACCTGTTGGTCAAACTCCCATGCTCCATCCAGGACCCCGTAGAGGGTATAGAGCTGATTCGTCCATGACCAGGACGAAAACCACACTGCTCCTCCTCAGTCTGAAGGTTGACCCTCCTCTCCAGGACCCCTAAATAGAGTTACCCAGAGAGACTGAAAAGTTTGATCCCCCTGTAGTTGGAACATTTCTTTCATCCACCTTTTTGAATGGGGGGACCACATTCCCAGTAGGCCAGCCCAAGGGCACTGTTGTCAAGTGGTATATCCTGGTTATGTTTTTTATTTTACTTATGACTCTGTGCACACTGATTGTGTCCAAGTTTTTATGAACTATGGTTGTGTCCTATTGTGTGGTTCACCATATGATTGCACTCAATTGTTGACTAATGACAGCCACGTGAGTGCAATAAGGAATCAGGACACAAACATTTTTTCAGTCCTATAAATGAGCAGTCTATGGAGGAGATGGAGGGTGGATGAGGCCAAAACAGGTGATGTCCACTGGGGAGGAATTCTAGCTTCGGCAGCGTCAATGCGAGGATATGGCAGGTTACAGGATTGATTAATTTGAATACTCGCAAGTGTATTTATGAAGGGACATGATTTTGTCCGCCTGTCCATTGTGATTGCCATTTTAGGGATCTCGTTTAGCATCTGCTCATTGCTACCTTAGTTCAACAACCGCTGCAGCCTGCTTCAGAGTGGCCTTCCCGACAATGATCAGCAGGAGATGCGTGATCCTGCATTAAGACTTCGGAGATGTGAGTTAAAAGAACGTCTGTCTTTTTCCATCCTGGATGTGTGTGTCATTTTGTAGCACATGGTGACAGGAAGGTAACTGGTTAGTCACTTACCCACGAAGGACATGCAGTCATGTGTTTTCGGTTCTTGACGATGCTAGTTTGGTGGGCAGGTGTCCAGTGATAACTACTGAGTGCCTAGCATTTACACACAAGATAAAGCATGGATTAAGCCTAAACACACTCACACAGCAAGTATGTGTGGATGGTACCAACAGAAACCTCTTTATGTCTCAGGTAAGTTTACATCAGTCTATCACTAAGCACTCCATATCCATCTCTAGTATCAACCAGAATGTGCCGTATTTATGTGAAATCTATGACCAGAAATAAAGAGACAGTGCCAAGTTAAATTAGAATTTATTTCATAGTATTTGTTAAATCACTACACAAAGAAACAGAAACTCATAACAAACGTTACCAGCTGCTGCGGACCAAGCTGCAGGTTAGCTTAACAACGCGTCACCATGACGGTAAATAATCCACTCAGCCGCTTCCTGTGGGAAAACTAATAAATTTAACGATTTAAAAGACGCTTACCTGTGTCTGGACAAGGGAGCCTTCTTTTTAAGGCTAATTTTCATTAATGAGGTCTTTGAGCTGCTTTTGGCCTGGTCCCTCCCCAAGACACATATTTGCCATGGTGACCCTAGGGGCATAAAGCCGCCGACAACATAGTTGCTGGGATCTTCTGCTGGGTATAATGTATGGATGGACTGTAAAACATAAATTATAATCAGTTATGATGGTAAATGAAAAGATTAAACTGACAGCAGAAGAGTCAAAGCAGAATAATCAACTTTGTCACTCATTCCTGGATATTATTACAGCAGATGCCACTGCAGTGCCATTGGCACGGCCACCACTCAGACCTGCTAATAAAACATGAACCATGCTGATCACTTTTCGTTTGAAATTTATTGAAATAATGTTTGACAGCAGTTTTCTTATAGTGCACAATGGTATTTTAAAAATAGATTTTATTTTGCAATTTGTCTTTTAAAGTGCTTCACACAGGAGCAAATAAGACCATGTACAAAAAAAAAAAACAATAGTTAGCAATTAGAATTGCTAACTATTGCAATAGTGTCACATAAAATAATAAGGGAGGATGTCAGTGTGACACAAATTCTGCTGGCCAGATCTCCTCAGAAAGCTCATTTCATTGTTTAAGGGCTTTGGCCACAAGTACTCTGTTAGATTATCTTAAACTTTGTATTCATGTGGTTCCATGAAGTAATGTGAGCATCATATTTTTCTTCATTTGTTGCAGAAAGACACAAAATAAGAAACAGAAAGGCCACAGTGGTATAAGCTAGAAATGAAGAATGAAATGAGATAACAGTTAATCTGTTTTCTGCAGTTACTCATACTGAAATAAAATGTCCAAAACTCATCAAGCCTCACAGGGAAATGATGCAGAAATGAATTGAATTACTTTGGGAACCAACAAATACACAGAAGCAATTAAAAGAGTAGATCAAAGCTTTAATATTCAATTATGAGCTAAAAACATTGGAGCATGACATATTACAATGCAGTACACTATTATAAATGACAGTCTGTTGAAACAAATGACTAAAGCTTGCAAAGAATCCAAAAGTAGGCAAAAAGGAACATTAGCAACCTCCCATATAAAACAAGACAAAACCTAAATTTGTCAAATTAAATGTGCTTTTCACATAAGACATGATGTTGTTTAGGTTTGTCTGGGATTCATCAGGAAACTTGTTCTGAAACAACTTGGCCTTATTTTATCATTTTTTGCATCCTGTTTTATAAAAAAAAATCTTTATAAGATGAACAAAGTAGCTCTGACCCATTTCCCCATTAGGGAATTTTATGGACTGTGAACTGAGTCCAATTTAAGAAAATATGTGATTTTACAATGTAAAAATACATTTTAGGTACAGTACGCTTGAAATGTATTAAGAAAAGTGTTTTAAAATAAATAATGAAGAACTTTTTTTGTTATTTTGTTATTTATTTTTTGTTCATGACTAAAAACAATATATAATTTTGAATATTATAACATTTAGCTTCAATGGTGTTTTCATGTTATATTATACCTTTTCTAGGACATCTGGTACCCATATAAATATTATAGTGTACAACACAGGTGGATGAAGAGCTTGTATAGTTAGAATGATGTATCATGGGAATCAGGACTCTTAAATGATGGTTGAATGAGTGAGTAATGAGAAACATGATGGCATCATCAAGTTTTCGTCAAATTTATCTGTACGCCAGCTTTCTAAAATGTTTTTTTTTTTCAAAATCCACAACAGATGATGTACAATTTTATAGATTGACTCTAAGTAAATGCATTTCTGCAAAGACGTGATTTTCTCATTGCATAACAAAAGATGTTTTACATTTCATGTTTGCTACCTTCCATCAAAGCTTATATCTTCTTCCTTGGCAAAAATTATAAAACAGAAGAATAAAATTGGACATTAAATAAATTTTGTCAAAATACAGCCCTAAGATTGAAGCATATCATGCCCTGGTGTGTTTCCTCTGAAAACGACTTGCAATCTAACTTGGGCTCTAATAATACAATAAGGACTTTTAAGCTAGAGTTTGTCCTGTGCTGGAAGATAATTACAAGTTGAATATAATCTTTAAAAATAAAACAAGTGCAGTTTATACATGTTGTACACTAAGACTCTATGAGTTTCTGAAACATATTGTGCCCTTTAAAACCCAGTCTGATTCTTGTCTTTTTCCCTTTTCTCACGAGTGTCCAAAGTCGGTCCTCAAGGCCAATCCTGCAGGTTTTCCAAGTATTCTTGGTCCAGCAGAGCTAACTCAATTTAATCAGTGATTATGCTGAACTTGATTAGTTTTTTGTGTTCATTTAATGAAATCCAGGTGTGTTGGAACAGGGATACATCAAAATTTATCAGGACAGAGGCCCTCCAGGACTGACTTTGGAAACTCATGCCCTTATTGAACACCAATTAAAGACCACACATACAAAAAAGATTAACCTTTATATCCATTTTTTCATTGGTTGGGTCTATAAGGGTTTAACTTGATATGTTTAATTTCCAGCTTCATGCCCAGTGATGGACTGGTGACATGTCCAGGGTGTATCCCGCCTCTCGCCCCATGAGAGCTGGGATTGCCCTCCCACCCCCCCGTTTGGGAATAAGCAGAAAATGGATGGATGGATTTCTAGATAAATATGTGACTACTACGAGCCAAAATGAAAACCCTTGGGTGTCCTTATCACCAAGCTAGGGCAAGACAAGGAAAGTCCAAGTTATAAAGGAAAATTATTTTGGCAATAATTTGGTGGAGGACGATAAAATTGAGCTTGTTCGGAACATTTTTTATTCATGACCTTACCAAATTGGATGCACCTAAAATGAAGTGCAATAAATGCTCTGGATATTTTTATCCTGGTAATATGAAATGGGTCTATTCAATGAATGTGCACTCAGCGGCATTGAAAATAAAAAAACATACTCAATAGTTTTTTTTACAGACCTGCAGTATTTTGTTTCTCAACAGGAAACTCTGGGATAGAAGGGGTTAAAGCTTCACTCAGAGCCAAACTGCTTATCTTGCAATGCCTTCACTGCAAATTAAAGTTCAAATTAGCATATCAAAATGACATGTTTGGTAAAGACGAAACACAAGCAGACTAAGCTGAAGACATAATAAGATGCTTATTAGGTCAGATTCTTCTCAGCCTCCTGAAGGTTTGTTCGAATTACGTCCCTATAGAAATGTCTTTACTTAATTATATAAAATTTGCCCTTTGAGATGACATATTATTTTTCATTGGCATTTATATCAAATATGCAGTATCACAAGAAACATTACAATAGATTGTGATCTGTTATTTATATTTTGGTTTGGGAACTGATGACAGCTAAATAGGGAATTTTGATTTAATTTAATTTAATTTAATTTAATTTAATTTTTTTTCTGAACCCCTGGTCACAGTAATGAATTGTTCCAGCAGATACTGAGCCCGTGGGGCCAATGAGAAAAATTAAAT
>JBAMIG010000016.1:13033838-13043853 GCA_037177335.1 Kiunga ballochi | reverse complement strand
ATTTAATAAAATAATACCCAACACTTGCACATAGGTTCAAAGCTCCAAATATAAACATAAAAACATTATTTTATTTTCTTTCAAATGACAAAGCAGATAAACCAAAGGTGATGTGCAAAATATGTCTGCACACAACGACCAACTATTGTTAGCCAACTATTGTAGATGCTATGACAGGCTATATGTAAACAGTCCTTTAATGAGACAAAAACCCTTTATCCTGAATGTGTCATAATGAAAAATGACCTGCTCATGACAAAATCTTTGTGAAAGAGCTCCCTGCTGTGTGTTGATGTGTCAGCCTCCAACAGAGCTTTGTGGTTTCATGCTTGCAACATACATTATTTATGAGTAAACAGTTTAATTTATACAACTGAAATTTTGTGCATAATTGTAGGTGCTTTTAACACTCATACCTCTGTGCTTTAGTCTCTCATGATGAAACAGCAATATTGGTGTGTATAATTTTGGTAATGTGTGTGTTTGTGCATAACTGCTCTATGCTTTTGGGGTTATATTTTGGGTTGAACGTCAAACTCTTGAGGGCATCTGGCTGCAGCCTTCCTCCATATAAGCAGGCATGTGGCCATCTTTTTTGGTGGGCAGCCTCAACTCTGCGTTGGCTGGAGGTTGTTTGGGACTGGGGACCAGTTTGGTTTGATCCTTGGAGCATTTGCATGATCATAAAGCTTGTTACCAAGGTTTTAACAGTTTTGGATTTTTTATTAGTTTGAGTTTTATTTTATTTTATTTGTCAGAATCAGAGAATTGTTAATAAAACAGATTTTCTATTTTTATTATTTTTATCCTTTTGAAAATGCTTAGTTTTAGTTTTTATTAGTTTAAGTATTTGTTCAAGCTTTTTTAAGGCATTTTGTTAAGGGAAGATTCAAAGTCATCAAAATTTGTGTTGCCAGAGAAAAACCCAACAAAACATAGCATTTAAAAAATATAATTGGAGGACACATGTGTGCAGTTCTGTCTATGATGTTAGATGCACAGTGTTCTGGGTAAAAATCCACATATCTTACTGAAGACACACACAAACCTCACATCATTAATTTATTTAGCAGACAAGTCATATTGCTTGGCAGCCAGGAATCTCAGGGAGCTCGAAAAAATAATGAACAACTCAACACCTGAACAGAGTAAAGGTTTGATTCAGTGAAAAGAAGTTGAACCCAGTCAAAATAAATAAATAAAATACTTTTTGAAAACAATCTTTCGCTACTGGAAACAGAGACATAGACATAGGCAATAGGACCAAGCGGAAAATGGCAAGCTGAAGATATCCTCCCACACAGGATGTTCTCAATAGTGCAGGTGTAAAGGTTCTTGAGCACCATGAGAGGGAGTTTAAAGTCTATTGTTCATCTGAGGAGGTACAGACACTGTCTGGCCTTCCTCACAGTTGTTGTAATGTGCAGAGTCCAGGTCAAGTCTTGTGATATGGTCACACCTAGGTACCAGAAAGTGTCCACATGTTCCACTTAAGAGCCACTGATGGAGGCTTCTCTGCTATTTCCTGAAGTCCATTATCAGCTTTTTTGACATTCAACAAGAGATGGGTCTCCAGACCTCCATGTGGGAGGCCTCCCTCCTGTAGACTGTCTCGTCATTGAGGGAGATCACTCCTACAACTTTATGTTGACATTTGAGTCTGAAATGGCCTCATAGTCATGGATGTATAGTGAGTACAGCAGGGGGACTGAGCACACAACCCAGGGGGGATCCTGTGTTGAAAGTGAGGGGAGATGGAGGGGATGACCCAGCCTACCGCCTGTGGTCGTCCGGTCAGAAAGCTGTATACTCACCTGCATAGTGAAGGATTGACTCTTAAATCATAGAGATTAGAGAATTAGAGAATTATATTTAAACCTACTAATTATCTTACAAGCTTAATTTGAATTTCCTGTTGGTACATGTATTTTAGCACATTTGAGCAATCATTTATTTAAACCATTTTGATTAAATAGAAAAATACACACACACACACAGTACCAGTCAAAAGACATACATTCCCATTGGATTTATAGGAAAACTGTACAAACGTTTGACTATATATGTGTGTGTGTATGCATTTATGTTTGTATGCTTGCTTGTATGCAGTTCTGCAGGTATTTAATTAAGCATATGTATGTAGCTTGTACTATTAATAAAGAGTCGCTTTGTAATTTTATGTATTTATACTAGTAAATGCAGTAGTTTGCCTAATAATTAATCTATCACTCTGTTGTATTTTTTAACTTCTCACTTTACTATAGTACTCCTGTGAAATATCTTCAAAATAACTAAGAAAAGCAAGCTGCAGTACCTCATATGCAATTTAGTCATTCTTTTTTATTATATTTACAGAATTCAAACTATTCATACCAGCTGTTTGATAACACATCATCATAAGTCTTTGTTTTAATGCATATATTATCATGCTAAAATTGTGGAAAGATGATAGATTTAATGAGGGATCTGGACATTCACACAAGAACTGTCTGTGTGGGGACTGTGTGGATGTACCATAGACTGTATAAAAAAATGACTCGATCTGCTAGTTTTTCAAGAAGCTTGCATGCTGGTTTTCTAGAAATACTAAAGAGAACCCCCGTGGTGCACTTAGGAAACAAATCATCAAGAACTCAAACGATGCTATTACACAGGGTGGGTGAGGAGGTCATAACACTAGAAGTGTATACGAGCTGTTATTTCAATAAGTGACATTATGTCAGCAACATAACGCACAACAAACCATTGGTCTGACCTTTTGAGATGAGGACGCTGAAAGGGATTTGGATGAGAAAGTTTCAGGGTCGGAAGGCAACGCCGACTAATTACTGCCTCTTGGATGCAGATCACTAAAAGTGAGATGTTTATAGAAAAAAACATGAAAACGGTAAGATTAGTTACTCTTGAAAATCTGACAAACTGCAGAGACCAGTTCATAATAAGCATGTTATTTTTGTTTTGTCTTCTCAGTGAAATGTTGAATTATTGCTGATAATTAAGGAGGGATTTTTAGCTCAACCAGTTGAACAGTGAGTTCATGTGCAGAGGCTAATGCTCTTCCACAGTGCTGCATGTTTAACACGTTTTCTGACCCCTTTTCTCTCCACTAACCATACGATAAAGGCATCTAGAGCCAAAACATCTTTGAAAAAAAGATATTTAGTTTTTCTTATGAATAAACTATTAAGAAAGTGTCAACTGGTTGCATTTTTTCATATTATAATATATAACTGCATACTGTAATTTGAACAATTCTAAAAAGTCCACCAATACATTAAAGTGAGTTAAATATATCAAAACTAAAATAGCTTTAATGTTTTGATGATTTATGTTAAACAGGATACTCTCTAGCAACACATTTTTTTTAATAAAAAGTGTTTTAAAACCTTCAACATAAACTCTCTCCATTCTCTGAAACATTTATTGAGAATAAATCATGCATTATTATTGTGACATGCTACACAGATCTGCACTTTTAAGTTGGACACAGACACCCACTGTGAAAAATGCACAATGTGGAAAGAATAAAGCCTTGAGAATGATTTAATGCTTCTTATAAAATGTCAAAAGTTTCTTAACATATTAATTTTTCCATTAGTTATTTTCTTTTTCATGCTGCTGTTTTATCTCAAACCAATAATTTTGTGCAGATGTGTTGATGCACATTTGGGAGGTATAAGTTATCACACCTTGATGTTTGTTCTGCATCCTAATCCATGCTCACCCCAGTTTTCTGGCAAGTGTTTAAAAACTACTTCTGTCTTAGTCTACGTTATGTGTAATGTGCTGAATATTAAAGCCATATGAACCGAAAACATAAATCATGTTTGTGAAAGAAAAGTGTTGCAGCAAAGAATGAGCCTAACTTTGTCCATATCAATATTTAATGCAAAAAACAGATGCTTAATTTGCCATTTTTTTGATGATAGAATAAAACGTGGAGCGGAAAAGACAGAAATGGGGAAATAAATTCTATTTGCATGAGGGACCGTCTTGTGGGCATGTTGCTGCCTTTAATTATCCCATGCATAGCAAATATCATGAACAACCTATAGCATTTAGTCCCTAAAGATCACGCTTTTACATGCAAAACAGCATTGAGTACGTCTGCTGAAATAAATGGCGGAGAGTGGCTGAACGCCATTAATCATATAACGTGGTGACATCTATCTCATTTATCAGCTTAAACTGACTGCTGAAGTTAATTTTACTTTGCATATTTCAAATACAAGCATTATCCGCATTATATCTCAACCAATGCAGAACATGTCATTAACCTGGAAAGCCAAGCAGTTTATATAATTTGTCTTATAGGGTTTATTCCTAGACAGTGGTGCAATAAAAGGACTGCTTCAAAATACTTATGCCATATGGATTTTTATCTTGGAATTATTTTCAAGCAGAGAAAAACAACTTAAGAATAATTTATTAAATGTTTCTGAGGGTAAATTTCCATCCTTATAGATCTTTATAATCAGATGGACTTGCATCCTGTCCATTCATACACATACAATTTATATGATATTGCATACACATTACGATGCAGATCAACCTGAGAGAGTCCCAAAAGTGGACAGAGGCAGAGGCAGTGAATCACAAGATGATTCATTCATTCATACAAGTTCTAAACAAGGAACTGAAAACAAATTTCTTATTTACAATGACAGTCTGGTAGGTGCCCTGGGACATATTTATGTAGCACTTTTGCAGCGTACCAGTGAAAAGTCTGCTATTTTTAAACGTTTCCTGAGAAACCGATAATATTTCAAACATAATTTGGAATAAACAAGGAATTCCCCATGCAAATCCAAATCTCTGTACTTTATTCTTAAGTAATGCTATTGATGCTCAATGTCATGATGTGTGTTACTTGTTTGGTTATTCATAGCAACCCTACTTCGCCCCCCTTGTCCTACCACATGCTGGCTTCCTCCTTTGCTCACTTAGTTTCTGGCAGGGAGCCAGGCTTGCTTCTGTTTGACAACACATGCACTGATATCACTGAGAGCAAAATGATTCCAAGCCAAATTATTTAGCCAGTAATGAATTAAACACATGGAAATATAGATAAAATATTGGATAAATACATCATTCAGACCATGAGAAATCAATTTGAGGCATATAAATGTCCCTGTGCATGCCAAGCGTTGGTACTGAGACACCGTTTTCTCACAGACATGGTTGTTGGCTGTCAAGTGTAATAAGAGCTGGTGACATCGGTCCACAGGCGCTACGAGCCATGAGCTCACTGACAGTCCGTGTGCCGCAGAGCCGTGTCCCTGTGTCTGCTGTCCATGCAGATCTGCCTTCAACATGTAGGATGAAAGAAAATGCCAGATATGCACAGTGCTAGCAAGGACACAGTGACACATTTTAGCTTCTGTTGCCAATGTGAACGCAATGAATGGACAATTCTCCACTGCATTGTTTTTCTGTTGTTTCTATTAAAACTTGTAATACATTTCTAGATTTCCCTTATCTGCTGCATGATTACTTAGATTTCCAAACAACACTTTGATAATATCTACGCCTGATAAAATATGTACCCAGCTGAATGAAAACGTAATATTATACACAACCCTTTGCATTTTTCTAGGGGAGGAGTTGATATTTGATTTGTAATATTTTGCACGTTTCAATTTAAGCTTTGTTGGTACATTACGGTAAACTGCTATACTTAGACCTGGCTCCTTTTTTCAGTCCAGCAGAGCACAAAATTATTTCCGCTTTGCTCTAAGTGCTTTTGAGTTAGTTCCCAAAATGAACAGCTCAGCTCTTCAGCAACTCAAACACAGTGTATCAAAAGCAAAATGTGTTTCTTGTGTGCCTGACTCCAGCTGTCCAGAATATATGTCCAATTGACTCCAAATGTCAAGTTGAAGTGTTATTTTTTATCATTTTCATCACAGCCTCTATTTTTTTTTTTATTCTAACCCAAGTAAAAAATAAAGATATTTGTATTCAGCAGTGCTGAATTAGCTCATTATATTATTCAGGCAGTGACCCAGTGAGTGGCACCTATGATCTATCACCATTCAAGGAACATCACAGACTATTTCAGGGTGGGACTGTATAGCTATTTAGCATGTGCTGCAAGTAGAGCTATCATATAGGGGGATGGTAATGACAACTCTAAGGGCCCACAGCCCTTTAGGGGCCACAAACCATGTCAAGCTCTTTGACTAAATTATTATGAATTAACATAAACAATATATACATTTTAATGCCTCTTACCTGAAACAAGAACGCAAAATATACAAAATACACAATATATTGGTTTGAAATGAACTATTCTCCTCTTATCTTAAAAAGGGTTTTGTCCACGGTTCATTCGTCTGTATAGAAATATGTGTGCATGCAAGCAAACGCCCACATTAAGGGAATTAGAAGCACAGTCAGGAATCCTAACTAATAACTTAAACTCTTGTAGGTACAGGTGTACCATCAAACTCAGGAATAGATTTACTCTTGGATATCCACAGAACAAGAGTAATCACTGCCTCCTTCTTGTCCCTGAGAAGCTAAAGGTTTGAAAAGAATAGATCACTGACATTGATTCAAGCACACACACACATACATCAGGTCCAAAAGAAGAGCATCTGTGACAACCTGAAAGCTCTGGAGTGTTTCTGTTGAAACATTTATCCAGTAGCTTGGATGAACTGCCAATTGTCTCACCACTGCAGCAGACCTTTAAGTCTCCAGGCTCTATGAGAGATGCCACTACCCCTCCAGCAGCTCATGAAGCAGAGGCAGGCTATTAGGACAAGACATGTCAGGGGGCAGAGGCCCGAAAGCAACATCATTTGATATATAAAGGTGATATGAAAGGCAAAACAGGGTACCAAATAGTCTTAGGACACATACTATATAATTCAAAATAAAGTAGAGTGAGGCTAAATTAAATTGCCTTGTCACAGCAGCAAACTGAATCCACCAAAAAACATATTTTCCTACTTATTTATGAAGATGTGGACAACTTTCTTACCTTTTGTGGATAGCTGCAGGGCAACCCAACATATCACACAATCAACCATTTAGTTGTCACATCTAAAATTCTGGCCCACAATCCTTAGTTACTGGTGGTAATGCATTAATTTACAGCGTGCACATGGCCAAAAAGATAAAGAGAAGAAATCATTCCATCTAAGATCTACATTATGACTGATTGTGGAAATCCAACATGTTCAATACAATGATCAGTGTGTTCTGAGTAGTACAGTAAAATACAATGAAAGCCATGGAGGGGCTTTGGCTTGTCAAGAGAATATACAATGCTGTCCGATAATCGAGGATATTTTGGGACAATGTCAGCGAAAAACCATTGCAAGGATAAAAGCTACTTAAAATTGTTGTATTGGGCATTAACATAAACTGTGTCAACTAAAAATTCGAAAATGTTTTTACATTCATTATAATAGCAAAGAAATTACTAAGACCAGCATCATCTACCAAAGATCTTTGTTGGGAGAGGACAGAAAAAAAAGGGACCTTCTCCCCGCAGCTTGATGTTCCTGTGACCATAAAGCCAGACTGGAATTTGCCAAACTGTCCCCAATGTGACACATGCAGGAGGCTCTGTTATGTTCTGGGGCTGCTTGTTGCATCTGGCGCAGGGTGTCTTGAATCTGTGCAGGGTACAATGACATCTCAAGACTGTTAAGGGATTATAGAGAGAGATGTGCTGGCCAGTGTCAGAAAGCTTGGTCTCAATCGCAAATCATGGTTCTTGCAACAGAAAACACATCTAAAAACACCCAAGAATGGCTCAGAGGAAAACATTGGACAATTCTGAAGTGGTCTTCTATGAGCACTGACCTAAATCCTACTGAGCAGCTTTGGAAGGAGCTGAAACAGGCTGTCTGGAAAAGGCACTCTTCCAACCTGAGACAACAGGAGTAGTCTGCTCATGAGGAGTGGGCTAAATACCTGCTAGGAGATGCAGAAGTCTCGCTGACAGCTACAAGAAACGTTTGATTGCAGTTATTTCCTGTTGTGCCCACCTAAAGTCCTGCAATATGTCATGACAAACAAAATCTTATTTATTCAGTTATAATCATTATTCTGAATTAATCTTTTTTTTATATATATTTCAATAGCTGTTCTCATAAGATACATGACAATATATATTTGTAACATTTGCACATCATGCTGTATATATTGCAACAGGCTCTAACAGCAATGCTCAGTTAAGCATTAAAAACTCTTTTTAGTGCTTCTCATATGCTGCTAACATCTTTCTCCATTTATCAAATAACAAAACAGAGTTTAAATACCAATAAATTGGGAAATAACTATTTTCAGATTATGTACATTTTAAAATAACAGCGAACACAGTCAGTAATCATTATTTAATCTAACATATGAGTCTTTTGATGATAGGAGGAGGAGGAAACCAGAGTACCTGGAGAGAATGCAGCATGCAGGGAGGATGAGTTGTATTTACTGACCAAAAATGTCTGCTACTGTGGATGTTGTGCAACAAAAAAGACAAGTCGGACTATCTAAATTAATGAAAAAAAAAATACTGGAATTAGTTAAATCAAACATGAAATGACAAGCTCACATCTTGGGAAAAAAAAACATTGTGTATGTGTCAAAAATGTCTGTTATGATAAATATCTCACAAAGACACATGGAAAATATCTTTTAAGAGCCTGTTCACACAGATATACAGCAGAAAAACATACAAACCTCCCCACACTCCATGTGACACTGAGGTTATAAGTGACACTGTGACTGTTTTGACTCCTCAAACCGGTTGTGCAGTGACATGTTCAATCAACAAATCAGTGCTCTCCCATTCTGCTCGACTCGAGGTCCATTTCTGACATAGTTGTGTTAAACTTTGCAATGTTGTGGATTTTTGTTTAATTTATTGTATGAATACTTCTACTTCAAAGAAATTGTGTAAGTAGGAGCAAAAAATAATCCAAGCAGTGACATAAGTCTGTAGAAGATACTTAAATAAAGTATCTTCATTAGTGCAGGAATCTACTGGCAGGGATGTTTATTTATATTTGTACCACAACTACCTAGAATTTGAATATGTCCGTGTCCTTTTTAAGAGTACCTTTCATAAAGTGTGCCTCAGCATTTTAAGTTTGGAAAAGTGAAAGCACATATCTCCTCAGAGTAGTTCTCTATTCTGACTTTCACCTTAGACTTCTGTAGCAACTCATTTCCTCAGCAGGACCTGTCCTTGAGTTAGACTTTAGTGTCCTCTCTATAATGTTACCAGACCCTTACAACAACAATCTGAGCCTGTTCATTTCAAATACAAGCACTTTTACTTAGCTTTCTGTTTCTCCCATTTCAGTACAATGTGGTGATTGTTGCTGGTCATAATGTTTTTGGACAGTGTTGGTCCAGCTGTAATGGCTTTATGTCCATATAAAATGTCTGTTGCAGAAGAGAAGAGAGTCCAGTTGAATTGTATGGGATGTCTGCTTGCATGTTTCTATGAATTTTATGAACATTTAGAAATAAGTGCGGGATATTTCCAATTTATGTGTTCATCTTTGTTCCTTTCCATTATGACATTATGGTATTTTAGGGAGGCATAATTTATGCGTGATGTTGTTGATGGTTTGATTCCCTGTATGTCAAAATGTCCTATAGGGCATGTTGAACCATATTATGTAATAACACCACATTATGTAATAAATGTCCAAAATGTTATAACTTTGTCATTTTATTTAGTAATAAAGACTCATTTTGTAATAAACTGCCTAAACACATGTTTATTTTTAGGAAAATGTAATAACATGCATTGTTATAACTATTCACATAAATACATTTTATGAGCAATTTAGAACAAATCATCCATTAACCCCTTAATGCCTGAATTGAGAGTAACTGGGCAGAGACATCTCATCTTTAAAATCTAAGAACCTTATTTGACCCTTTAACTAAATCAGAAAAGGCTAGGCTATTTATTTTTCCATATATTTACTATTTATTACCATGGAACAAGTAAAAATTATTACATTGTAATCTCCTGCTGTCTGGTGGT
>JBAMIG010000016.1:12995483-13012300 GCA_037177335.1 Kiunga ballochi | reverse complement strand
ATCTCTGTATATACATATATACATGAAGATCTTCTTGACAGAACAAAGTTGCTCAGCACAGTATAGCAGCCAGACCACCATTCTAGCTGCTTTGATGCTGGACAAGACACGTTAAAAAAGAAAAAATAAGTGCACCTGGTATGGGGTGAACACAATGCTTTCACAACATACAGTACATGTAAATTATATTGCAAAAAATGTTTTTCTATTCAACTTAATAACCTGCTGTTTTTCATGTGACTTTTCTGTTTGTTTTGTTTTGTTTTTATTTATTTTTTTGTTTTTTTTTGTTCTTCCTAACCTTGTACTCTATTCTTTCCCCTTTTCATCCTCCATCTTTGAACTGACAATCATACATAAATACATTATAAACAGCTGCTTGCAAAAATACACTTGAAAAAATACTGTGAAAAATATTAATAATGAGGTAATATTTTTTGTTAGAATATTATGTTTCAACAAAATAGTCAATAGTGTGGTTTTATAAACATATGCAGTAAAAATAAAAATAAAATAAAAATGTCTTAAATTTTAGGTGTGCTGGGATTCGGTTAAAGGGTGCTTCAATACCCACTGAAAATGAGTTAAAAATGCCTAAATAACTTTAAATTAAATTTACTTAAACTTCCGAACCTGACTAAAAAGTAAGCATTTTTATTACAAATGTATTTAAATAGAAGTTGTGTTTTAACAAAACATTACAAGTAACTAATATCAAACCTGAAATTTTCTGCTAGTCAGTTGGCAGCAAAGCCCATTACTAAAACTCTGTGCATTTAGACATGTTGTCATAGTCAGACTTATTGATTTTACACTGAGAATCAGTATGATGAGGAAAACAGATTTATATCTGAGTACATCAGAAACTGCTGATCTTCTGGTATTTTCACATTCGACCTTCTCCAGGGTTTACAAGAATGGTCTGAAAAAAAAAATATCCAGCAAGCAGCAGTTGTTCAAAAATAGCGTGGAGATACTGGAGACAGGAATGTGGTTTGCGATGGGAAAAAAAGACAACATTAATCCCAATAACCGGTTTCAACTGAGGTATGCAGATTATCATCTCTAAACACACAACAGGTTAACAGATGGAGCAGATGGGTTATGGCAGAAGAAGTCCAAACGAGATGCCCTCCTATCTAAGCACTGGAAACTGAAGCCAGGATTCATACAGACATGTCAAAATTGGAAATTAGAGAAAAATGTTTCCTGATTTTATCTACAAAATTCAAAAGGGTAGAGTCAGAATTTGGTGGAAGCAATATGAAAGCATGGATCCCCCTCTGTATAAAGCATTCAGACTGCTGGTGGTGAAATTCTATGTGGGATGATGTAGTTTTCATTCATGAAGCAAATATGTGTTATGTTTTATCTCCACTGTGCTGGAATCAGAGATTCAAATGAGACAACAGCAGAAAATGTCTTGTGCAGAGATTTATATGGAATTATTGACATGATCTAATCTGTCATATTAAGTGGAAAAACGGCTTTCAAAGCTTGGTAGAAATAGAAAACCCAAGCTTTGCTAACCAAGACATTTTGGAGGGTTACTTTCCGAACACAATATTTATGTTATCTATGCGCTATTTTTAAATTATGGGAAGCTTAATTGATTAATTTGGGAACTTGTTGTGTGAGTAATAAGGTGAAGACAGATAAAAAAAAAAAAGTTGCTACTACAAACATAGAAAGGCCTAAATCTCACAGGCATGTCTGTTCCTATCTGTTTCATGTTTCCATTATTGCCAGAAACAAATTGTTGCTTCCCACATAAAAGGTCATGGCTTTAAAGAAATCAAAAGGATGCATTTAAAATCCTATTTGAACCAGCGAGACCCTGAAATCTTTGAGAATTTGAGCATTTGCATTAATATGCAAATCAAGCAAAATAAGGGGAACTTAATAAAAGCTAATATCAGAAACATCTTTCCATGCCTTAAAATAGAAAGTGTATTTACAAATCTCCATGTTTTAAAGGTCCCCATTTCCAAATCTCCTCTCACAAAGGAACTGGAATCTAAAAACAAAGCTCTTTGAATGTTGAGCTGAGTTACCAAAAAACAAACAAAGAAAAAATTAAGAGACAAATCAAGTCCATCGTCACTTAAAATTTTTCTTTTTCTTTTATTCTCATTATTTACCACGAAATACTGCACAGAATTCCATACTATGAACTGACTGCAGAAAAACATAAAGAAACTTGCATTTATCCAGTTCTTAGTTACATAAACAAGATGCAAATCCCACAGAAACGTTTTTTTTCATTACACCATTTCTGATTGGCTGGTAATTGTATGCTATGACTCATTCATAGTACCAATTTCAGTCTCTCATTGTGGGTTATGGAAGTTTCCAAAATGCCAGATAAGCTTATCTCAGGCAACCATCAGCACTAAAAGAATAGCCCTCTATTCCAGTAACAGCCCAGAGCTCAGTCACTGCATGGGTCATGCTCAAGACTCATATTTTGTATATAAAACTGAGAAAAAGTGAAGGGTAAACACCAAAACACAGTCACATAAAGTCCTGTGTGGAGACTTCTTTAAATAGAATTCAGCGATCTCATTCATAAAACTTTGCGTAGCAAAGATACCTACAGGTGGTGTACGTACGGAAAACATTTACTTACTGATTTATAGAACAGTGCGAACACACTTCCCACGCCTGTTTCTGTTTATAAATCAGAACCAACACTAAATTTGGCGGAGCATCTTGTCACGCCTACGAGGACAGATAAAATATGTCCTCCAGCAGGAACAGGTTAAACATTGTGCGTCTTTACACATTGGGATACATTTTATATCCAACCATCACTTTAATGTCTGTATATCTGCAAGTGGGGGAAATATCCTGATAGCCCACTGATTAGCACTTTTAAACCTGTCATTTTATTTATATGTATTAATCTAGAACATAATGTGTAGGGCCGCATACTGATCACCTGATTGATTAGGCTATCTGTGTGAAGTGGCTACATAACATCCAGACTTGCTTTATTTAACAATGACAGTACGTATTTTAGTTGATATTCTTATCAACCACATTTCTGTTGTGAATCCAGATATTTTTAAATATCAATCAATGTCATTTGAAATTTATGACAGTTTATACTTAATTTTGCACAAATGTCTCAAATTTCACACTGGTTTCTTTCTTCTACCGTTGGTGTTGCCGTTTGCCCTGTTTTCAGATTATGTGCGTACGCCTGGTCATAGTTTGCGTGGAGATAGGGACATTCTCCCGCAATGTTGTGTTTTTATTAAATCCCTAAAGTTTACTTTCCTTAACAAGCAATAAAACAGAATACTGACCAGTGGTATTGCCACCCACAAAGCCTACTTGGCATGCAGAAATAGCTGCCAGATACACCATGAAAGAAGAAAAAGTCTTTCATTGGTTGCACAATCACAACGGCATGAAACGGCGATTGTTCTCTGAATACTCTCGCACTCATCTACCCACTGTGCTTAAATTACATCAGGTATATATAATGATCATCATGCCCGGCAAAATGCCTTCAGGGATCTTTAGTGCGATAAACTTTTGTTGGCCAGCTTACATCAAAATCACCAATCAGGATGGCGTGTAGAAATAAATACTTTAAAAAGGATGTATCACATAATGCAGCTACTGACTGATTGGGCTAACATATGTTTGGGCTACAATTTACTGATGGGTTTTATTATTGATCTAACTTGTCCATTGAACTCAGTAAATTGGTGGCCTGACACTATTTTCTGGCACCACTCCTAACTGTGGTGGCCATGCTGGAGTTTATTCATTCCATATGCAATGAAATTTATTTCTTGACCAACAGCCCATGAGACACATTGATCTGTGGCCAATCGGTTCTATTATAAACTGTCACCAGGTAAAACCAATCAGATACATTAGCCCCAGTTTGGCTCTGTGCTAATAGATACAGATGCCTTCCAGAACAAAAGAGGAAATGTTAAAGAGTGTATAAAAAGATGCATAATAATAATAACAATAAAAAACAAAAAACTATGGCGCTAACATTTTTTGGAAAATGATTGACAGTTAGGAGATCAGCAGGATTGATTGGCTGCATGATGATGATGATGATGATAATGATAGAAGTTGTGGTAGAACTGTTGACATGACTGAGATTCAGTTCTGAGCAGTGTGACTGCTCCAGCACTTGCCATCCTTAATTGTTAGCAGGTGTTATTCGATTGTGGCATGGACTGCACCTGAACCCCGAGAGGCTCATGCCATTATAAAAACCCTCCACCAGTCTGAGCGGGTGTATCTCCCAGGCTTGGGTTGGGGAATCACCAGATTGTGGAAGCAAGCTTGTTGGTTATTTAAAAAGAAAGTGATGGAAACATGCCATTAAAAGTGTTTTTTTCAGTCTTTCTGTTTATTCCTACTTTTAGTTGATGTCTGAGTTTCAAAAAGAGAACAGCTAGTTAACTGGTTGTGGTAACTAGTTAATACAGCAGAGCATAAATGTAGTTATTTTACATCTTTTTAAATTACATTATTTTATTAGAAATGAGGAAATTGTTTTTAACCATCCTTTATCTGCATTATTGTGAGTCAACATTTTTCAGTTTTTTTTTATTATAGATTATCTAATATTGGTTGTGGACTGATAGATACTCGGGTCTTTATATATTTTTTTATCTAATAAATCTGGCAATTACTAATTATGCTGAAAATAATCTCCATTTAATTATTCAAAGCTGGCTGAGATTTCCTCTCCAGAAGAGCACAAGTTGTTTCGGTAACAGTTTTCATGTCTCGTGTTCATCATCATATCTGTTCCTTGTTGTGTTTCTTTTTTTAAACACTAAACAGAATCAAAAGGGTTCTAACGTGCATCACTGTGTTGGAATTTATAGACAAATAAATTACTTATCAACAAATTACTATACAGTAACTACTTAACGTGTCATTTTCACTGATTCCTGCAAAATCCCTGTATGTTTTGTGTGGTGTTATGGACTTGCATGGTTGATTTTCTTACTTAAAGAGCACATATATTTGTGATTTGTCTAGTTATAAATGGGCCATTCAGAGCCTAATAACCAGGGCTCATTTTTGTCTTGCAGTTAGGAGACATTGAAATGAGTGCTTGAAAAACAATCAACTGCCTTTTGCTGGTAAATAGTCTCACAAAGAACAAAGATACATTTATTTAACACAATATCCCTAACGCCTTAGTGCATCAGTGTCAGCAAAATCAATCATATTTTCTTCCATTTTCTTGAATACGATGGTTATGAACCCACCCAGCTGGTAATGACACCATCATTTTTATGTTAGAAATGCTTTCTATTTATTGAGGAACAGAAAATATGATCTCTTGTTGTTTCCCTGGCCTCCCTAGGCTGCACAAACCACTTCATTTTCTAAACCTGACGGTATTATGGGTGGCTGAATTTCACCAAGCCTAGACAAAAAGTTAAAACAATGTTCAACCAAGGCACAACTTAAATGGAAAAAACAACACAGTGAGGTTTAATTCAATGAGAAGGTCATTTAAATAAAAATGGACCCAGATTCTTTTTTTTAAGAGTCGTGTAATAATGCTGTTTTATCATCACTTCTTGCCATTAATTGTGGAATATCATAGAACAAAGTGCCTTAGGAGTAAGAGAATCCATATGTCCAATGGGGAAGTTTTGCTAAATCAAACCATTAAAAAGCTCATTGTGACCACCAAAACATAGTTGTGAAAGAGGTTGTGCTTATTTCACTTCTTTCTGTTAGGTCAAATTCAATTTACAAGGCTGACATGGCATTAATTATTGCATGTGATGAAGACATACAGCCCAACTTTGCAATCAGAAGTCTGCTCTTCCAGCTATCAAGCTGCTGCCATCAAGGAATATCTGTATGTCAATTTATGGGGACAGATTGAGATTACATGGGTACCTTCCAGCTTGAAATGCCACAATCATGCAATGCATTTTCATCAGCAGCTCCTATTTTTAGTATAGGGGCCAAGATTAATTCATAAGCTCTTGTTGAGTGGTTGCAGAAAATTGATGTCAACATCTGGGGTTTTGTTTATATGGGTATCTATACAGTATTGCACGGAAATTGAGACAACACAGTTGTTTTGATGTCAGAGTTCAAACTGACCGAGTAGGAAACAGGTTAGATATAGGTGTTTGGACACGAGCTTAATTAGCTACATTATATGTTGCAGCTTGAAACAAGCTGGCATTGCTATGAAAGTTAAACATACAAGATAACATTACCAACTGCTCCAAACAAAAAGTGAAGACAATAAAGTTCAGGTATACTAAATATTGATGTGTAGTTGACAAAATGTTGAGAATACCCAAATCTTTATTAACAAGGATAAGATGCTCATCCACACACTTTGTGGCTTATAATTCTCTGGATGTCAGTGCTGAAAACAAAGCTGCTTTTGAAGCAGGCCACTCTGATTGGCTGCCTGCACAAGCTGTCAGGGTGAATTCCTGAGCTTTTCCACGACATGGATAAAAGATGAGGAGAAAACAATCAACCTGAACTCAGTCTTTCCAGGCACATAGCTATTTATCCATAAGCTGTCATACATGGTTACAGGAGTTCACAGACACATAGAAAGGTGTGTCTGGACTGCCTGGCAGCTGTTTAATGTGAGACTCGGTCTTTTCACTTGGTGTTAGTCACATCAGTTTTTTATTTTGTGAACCACACATACACTTTTTTGTTTTTTTTTCTGTTTGTCTTTCTTATTCTGCTTGCTAAATTCAACTCATGAGGTCATATTTCACTCACATGATGACAAGGGATACAAAGCAACTCAACTATGCTGAGATTGTACTCCATGAATCGTGCCAAAGCAGAAAGCAGAAAAAGTATTTTATGTTTGTACTGAATGCATAAATGTTCTTTCACAGAGTGAAATTCTTTCACTCTGTCTTGTACACAACCACATCTCTTCCCTAAGGGAGGCAATTTTAGCCTTTTTAAAGTGTCCTGTGCTGCAGTGGAAAAAGGCAACAGAAGCTGGGACATGATTACTTTAACCAGAGAGGTCCAACACTTAGCATCCCCACTTCACCCTAATTTACCAAACATTAGTACCTTTAGTTACACTGATGAGGAAGATAGATGTGAGGAAAGCGCCAGATGTGTCTTATATACATGTGCTGGCCCTGACCGCAGACACTTGGCTGCATTAGAAGATTAATATAACAGAAAGGCTTATCTTCCCAACTGTCTGAGCACAGGGGGAATCTTTCTTGAACTTGTATTTTAAGTGTTATCAATGTTTTCGTCCATAGTTTTAATTAAATAACGTAGATGATGCAATGTAGGAGGGGAAATAACTGAATGCACTGAGATGTCAGGCCAGTTCATCAATTACATGAACACATTTCCCAAAAATTTGCATTGCAAGCCTTAATGAGCATCAGTGGAAAACATGGTGATGTGGTTTTACATTTTTTTCCACAGTATTTTTTTAAAAGACCTGATGTATAAAATGCAATTATTTAATGAGGCTATACACACATGTCAAAAAGAAGTTATGCATCAAATGGTGACATCTGTGGAGGGATTGCATTTTGATTTCTTTGAGAGTTTGGCTTGTGAGATGTAGAGGCAACAGGAGTGATGGATATGCCAGTCTGAAGCTCTTTTATTCTCCTTGATTAGATACATCAGTGGAAATGTTGTATGTATATTTATCCAAACCTTATCAATAAATATATAGCAGGTGTTTTAAATTCTGACACATATAGTCCAAAATTGGATCTCTCTAAACTAACATAAATTCTAAGCATTTTTTTTGTCTCATTCAACTATTTTGGCATATTCCGATTTCATTTGCAGAACGTATTCCATCCTTTCCACAATCTGTGACCTCACCTACCTCCTTAAAAAAGAAACTGTCATGTCAAAGCTTTATTTTTTAAAAAAAATACTGTTTCAGTCATTCGGGAGAAAGGTTTAGTTTCTCACCTGATGATTGCTGGGATAGGCTCCAGGAACCCACAACCCTTAATTGGATGAAGTGGTATGGAAAATGGATGGATGGATGACAACGGGTTATTGCTTCAAGATGCACTGCAGAACTTTTTGCAGACATTGTTAGTGAGTCATCCTTTATTGATACATAAATGTGCATCAATCCTACATCTTACCTGTAGTGTGAGCTCTCGTCAGATGACTGAAGACTCTGTCTTGTGATTCATCTTTTTCTCACCTATCTTTCTCCAGTTTTATCTTGTATTTCTTTGTAAAAAAAAAAATAAAAATCCACGGTGCATGTTTAAAGCTGTCAGTGTTTTCATTGCTTTCTCGTCAGCATGTTAAGTGTTGCATACACTGAAACAACACTGCAATCAGAATCAGAAAGAGTTTTTTTGTTGTTGTCATTGTATGATAAAAAAACAAAATAATAAATAAACTTTATGGTGCAGATAAGATAACAGATCAAAAGTAATAAAAAAAAATAAGAAAAGAGCTGTTCCTCAGCCTAAAGATGCTGTTCGGCTAGAAATTCACATAATAAATGTCATTGTGCCATTAAAAAAGTTGAGAATATAAAGTTCTAAGGTAAAAAAAATGTATTGAATATGCTTAAGATGCTGGGCTTGGGGCTTAGTTGCGGACAGCCAGGTCAACTTAAACCCTTCCATTCAAAAGTTAAACATTTGCAATTGCATCGCTTTTTTTTCTGCTAGTTGCTACATTACACAGGTGCAATTTCCATAACTCACAATCTTCTCTTTTAATGTGGTGCTACATACAGAGAGCATAGAAGTTTACATGCTTTGTCTTGTCTTGTGATAGCAACTTGCATTAAAAATCTGTCTGCAGGCTAAATTTAAATTCAGTGGCTTGGATGGCACTGAGGTGGTCCAATAAAGAGGAATTCCTCTGTGCATTATGTGAACTGTGTGTTTTCATTGTTGACCTTTCTGTGTTTGCTGTTCTCATTCACCTTTGCCAAGAGACAAGTTCATAGCAGCAGCCCCAAGCCAGTCTGTGAGCTAACCAAAATTCATTTTCAATGCCTTTGCACCATCACAATGTAGATTTATTAATATTAATGTTCAAAATAAACAGCCGAGGGAAATTTATCTTCTGACTATGTATGCTTTAGAATAATTTACAGTAGAAAGATACACATTTTTATTCGGGACTAGAAAGTTGATGGGCTAAAACTTATCACAGGACCCATTTGATTAAATCTGTGATACAAGTTTTAAAAGTTTAAGGTTTAGCAACCATCTGTGTTCTCAGTCTCATTCATCCAGTTACACACAGTCACACCATAATAAAACAATCTCCATATTCTTGACAAAAAGCTTTTTTTGTAATATGCTGCTTGAACCATATTTTTTACAATAAAAAAGGCTTCAAATGTCCTGTTGCTGTGCTGCTTCACCACATGTTGACACAGCTTGAGGAAAAAAAAAACAAATTCTGAAAGAAAAGGAAAAAGAACATGATTCATCTATCCGCAAACATCCTTGAGATTCATGCAGTTGTTTCATGAAAGCCTCACAAATGAATATGTGATCTTTAGAAAAATAAGTTTTCTTCCCTCAAAGAATTTGTGGGGGAGAATTATTTAGTGTGAACAATGGATCAGAAGCCATTCATCTGATCTGTTGTTACAAAGCATGGAGGAAGGGGGTAACAACATAGAATAGAAAATGATGGGAAGACTCTGTACTAATATTTTAATTATGTTTCTATTTTTTATTTTTAGTATAAACAAATAATATAGTGCTTTTATTGATTTGGTAAGAGTTAATTATTTTACAGTAGGTTCACTAAAATCCTCGCTGTTTTTTAAATTTGTTCAAAATCCAATTAAACAAACACTCAAAACTACCAATAATTAAAATAAATGTATATTTCTTTTGTGATAAACCTAACTGTAAACAGGGAAGCAATTATGAGCTTTCACATCCGTTTTTTCTTTAATAATATTTTTTTATTTCATGTTTTATTTTGTGCACTAATGTCCTGTTAAAATTGAGGTATTTTCATTTCCTGCCCTCCTGTTCAGCGCCTGCTCTGCTCTAATGTGTTCTACCTGTGTGTTATTGTCTTTCCCAGTCTGATTGTACACATACGCTTCTTCCAGCCAGCTTTCCATTGCCCCCTGTGTGACTGGTGGTTAAGGACCCTGCATGCCTTGAGTTATTTACCATCTAGCTCTCTTTGATATTTTTACCTGCATGTTTTGCAATGTTGGGTCCCAGTATTGGTCTCCATGAAAGGACAATTGTGATGCGAGAGTCTGTATTTGTCTGTATATATACACACATATATTTGTTTAAATATTACATTTCTTGTCATTCTAGCGTATTAAACTAAATATAGATTAAAGAAGATTTGCAAATCCTTTTCTGTTTTCTACTTTTTACACAACATCCCAGGTTCATTGGAGCTGTACGGGTTTACCCCACTACAATGACAAATCCAATTAATTCTGTCACATGGTGACATTAAATGTAAGTGCGGATGTGCTGTCAGTTTAAAAACAGATATTCTCAACATGTATTGATTGAAAGTAGTGTGGAGGGTGTTGGTGTAAACTGTACACAGCACCACAGAGGCACAACAGAGTCTATCAAGCAATTATCAGTGCTGATCCACTAGGAACAATGAATATCATTACAGAATAGTTGGGAGAAAGTAGCATCAATTCTTATTTGGAGATTGTACAGAAGGATCAATAGAAATGTGATGTGAAAACTGCACCTCTTCCATCCATATCAAAGCAAAGATTGTACATTCAAATTCAGTCTGTTTCTGTCTTCGGACAAGCTTGGCTTTTTTTTCACATTTCTCTTGTGGTTTGTGGATGCTTAATTTACATTGCTGCTGGAAGATGCTTCACAAATAACAAATGGCTCATGTTAATGTGTCTTTTGTAAATTAGGAAATTAAAATGCAATCTCTCAAATCAGCCTATTTCTGACTGTCATTTATTTGCTCTGCTAAGCAGCAGAAGACCGACACAGACGGCAGCTTTCACTCTGCTCAGAAATGTTATCATTAATAACCATCAAGCTCTTTGTTAAATACCAATTGTCTGTTTGGAGTTGACTGAGCGTCTCTATGGGCTGTTGATATCATCAAAATGATGCAGACTGTCATTCTTTTGCCCCTTCCTGCCTTCTTTTTTATGCCCTTCTGTCAAAAGGCAGACAATTGATAATACATGTCCGCTCATGGTTTGTCAGAACTTACTGAGTAAAAAATTTGATCTAGTGCTGAGCGACCCTCATCCGAATTTAAAGTAAAAGAGAAGAAGCTATGATGTTAGCTCGCACTGCACCAGCAGAATAAGGCACATGACTGTGAGTCGATATTTAGACGAAATATTACTTCAGACAGGAGACTGGATTAACTCTCCCACCCATCAAGTCCTCGTCAATTTTGGTTATCCTGCCTGTAAAGAAGAGACTCATCACATTTGCAGTCAGAATAGAATATCAAAGCAGCAGGCTTGTGAAGAGGGCGTTCAATTGTCGCTAATGGCTGGTGTGAGGACCGCTTCTGATAGGGGACTTTTGAAAGGAGCATCAGCTGGTAATAAACAAGTCATTAGAATTTCAATTTTGCGTAGCCAGAAAACAAAGATAAGGAGAGGAGACGGCATAATGAGCATACAGTATGTCGCAGCATATAGGTTATTTTACTATATGCCATTGACTTGTATTCGCTGTGGCTTGTCAAGGTCATTTTCCATTTATAGTCTCACTTGGTGCACAGAGGATGACATAAAGGTTTTTTAAAAACAAATTAAAGTGAAACATATTTTACCTATGTTTTCATCAATCCAATCCAAATTATGGTCATTTTTTTAAAACAAGCAGAAGATGCCAGAAATACTTTAGCTAAAGCTTCTGGGAAAGAAAGCTTGATGAGGAGAATGAAAAATAAATGAATGAAATCATCTCTGACTGAATGAACATGAAAGCCTGGTGATGTACAGCGCAGCTAACTCAGAGAAGTAGCAACAGCTCTGTGTGCGTTCATGAATCATGTAATTTCTCCACATCTTTTATTTTATTTCTTTTTTAGGACATCTGACTGTTACACTTAAATCACCTCTCCCAAAATCTTTCTCTCCCTGAGAGAATCCCAAGGCATTTCTATACAAAGCAAGAGACATAGTCCATCCAGGATGAGCGGGGTCTTCCCTGGGGCAACAAATATTACCACAAAACCATCCTAATGCTAGAGCCACTTCATCCCTTCTTTGGTGAATGCTGAACGGCAGCAGCTTTAAACTGAGGCCCTCCTTCTCAACCGAGAAACTAGCCACCCTGTGGAAGAAACATCTGTTAGTTGTATATGTAATCATTTGTTTCTGTCACTACCCAAAGCTCATCACCATAAATGAAGGTAGGAAACTAGCTTCTCTAGTGCAGTTTTACTGGACAAGCTAATTTCCCACCAATATCTATGGTCATGAGCTTTAGGTAGTGACAGAAACGAATAATTACAATAAACCTTCTCTGCACTTAATACACCTCGAAATTCTGTCCAGAAAAACCAATGCATATTATTTACATCCTACATTGGTCCAGGTTCCTGGTCCTGCTTGTGCCATTATAGTATATTTATGAATTTTATTTACTATAAAAAGAACTCCTGAGGGGAAATATTTGAATTAGTTGCATTTTGAATGAGCTGAAAAAGATTTTGCTGATTTTATCTCCAACATAACTCTGTAATTATTCATAACACAGGAATACCGAGAACAGAATCATTGCATTTGCATAATTTACGAGAAGACAACTTCTTCAATAATACTTCTGAGACATATATTATGTACTTTCAACTTACATTGGTATTTCATAGAGCTCCTTGTTGTCCTCTCATGTGTCATTGGCCTGGCTGCTGGGTCATCTACAATGAAGTGACACAAAAAGCTTGTTCTCCACACACTATTTGTTCCCCATTAGGTCTGACCTAATCTATAAGCCACAGCCAGAGGGTGCGGGTGTGTGTGTGTGTTTGTGTGTGTGTGGGGTTGCTGTGTCAGCAGCCTCTATCTTCCATAACACCATAATACTGGGTACATGTGCATGTGAAACTAATTCATTTCATTCTTCACTGTGCATATTTTACCAGTTTGTGCACGTGTGTAACTTAAAATTTGGTGGCATAAACAGAAATGTTGTTTAATGTTGACATAAACAATAAATAAGTGAACAAGTTTAACTTAATTATTGAGTGCCTGTTTCCATAAACATGACGGTCAATGTGCTCCTGCAGCTTTGCATTCATCCCCATTTACTAAAGATAATTACTACAGTATTGGTTATAACATCAGCCACAAAGCGTTATTTTTATATTTACTGAACAAGCCTTCATTTAATTAACAGTCGGATGCACAATATTTTCATCAAACAAATGCTGAGCCCTTTCTAGTAAACAAGCCTTTGATATGTTGTCTCAAGACCTTCTATAAGTTAGGGAAATTTGGCTTTATTGCCCAAATTTTTAAGCTGATAAAGATTTTTTTAACCATTCTTCAAAGAAATTAACCACATTTCATTCATTTATTTGTCTCATTGCCCCACACTAAGTCTTTTCTGGTGGTGACCAGTTTCTGCATCCTTTCCCCTGGAGACAGAATCAGTCACACTGGAGGGGGATGTAAGAGGAGAAGATGACAAAAGACTAAAGAACAAATGTTGAATTACTCCTTTTCATCCAAGCAGACTTTCCATAGTCAAATGCAGTGACTAAGTTGTGATTCAATTTTTAGCATATCTAAGTAAAGTTTTTATACGAGTTCCTCCAGGCAACTCCGAGCTACGTGTTGTATCTTTTACTGCAGCTGTAACATTTACATGAAAAAGAAACAGATCAAAGATTATAATTTGGCACCAATGCTGTCAGAGCACCACCTAGAGCAAGTCAAAGCAACAGAAGCAAAACAAGGAAACACAATTATGTGTCACTAACACAAAATACACACCCTGATGAGTGCCGACACAAATACACTAATATCTACTTCATCAGATGCACTTTATCCAACGACAACTCTTAATCCATCTCTGTTTTCTTTACCTAACAAAGCTGCTAAATGCTCTCATCGAACACTGCTTCTTGTTTCACATCTCCTGACTTGCCACTTTCTATTAGTATTACCTGTTTAGGCTGTTGTATGAAAGCGAGGCACACACCTGCCACAAATGCTGTCGCATCTCAACACCTCAGATCACTTTAGCTCGAGCCGGCCACTCGGCTAGCTTCTTTTTTACTTTGATGGAAAACAGGCTGACTGGCTGATTGACTGCACAGCTTGCCAGCTGGTTATATAAGTGCATGGCTGGCTGGCTGGATAAATACCTTCAGGGTGGATATATCAGCCTCTCCCTCTTTTGTCCTCGTGTTTCTTGCCCTTCTTTGCTCCCTACCCACCCCATCTGAATCTTAACAGCAGCTGCACAAGAGGTAAGAGTGTCAGAAAGTGCCACAACTGTGCTTCTCTCGGTTTTTAGGCAGGTTCTTAGAATAGAACAGTGTTCACAGCATGTAGAGTGGAAGCTAAACCCCAGGGGCCAGTCGTTTCACTGACATCCTCTATTCAAGAGTAATGGTACTTAAGGTAGCTGCCTCATTCATGCTTTCACACACACATACACGGATTGCCATGCTGACATTTGAAACAAAATGGGGTGAAAGTGACAGCACTTTTATCTATATCTGAGCCGACACATGCATTTAGAAATATGACATGAATATTATGGAACTTACATTCACCAACAGTTGTGTGCAAAGAGCAACAGATGGAGCCAGATAATGTTTTATCTTTCTTTTAAAATTGAATCTAGAATATTTTATTGAGCTATAATTTCCTCTCAGCGGGGTGGTTGATGTAAACACTGTACATCTGGAAAGAATCCATCAAATTTCTTTGTATCTTTAGGGAAGTCTGTTAAAAAGGTGAACGTTAAAGACATTTAAAAAAAATAACAATGATATTAAATCATTGCAATCACATGAATTTTTTGTCTGTGTGCATATTTGCATGGTATATTATGGGAATATTATGGCACGTTTGATTGTTTAGGTTTGATCTTTGAAGGAAGATAGATTATTGCATAGAGATCAGGATCACAGAATAATCCTTCATGTCAGCCTTCAAGATCTGCAGAAGTGATGAATGCACAGAAGTTTCAGTCTCCTATTCTGGCAGCATTCGGTCATATTGAAACCTGACAATGGTTAAAAATATCTGCTCCTCAAAAGGTTATCAGAAAAGCTGCTCGTGCATGGGTTAGATACGATCTGGAGCGTTTTAACTGGGCTTTCATGTAAGCGGAGAAAATGTTTTCCCGCAACAGCTTTGATTTAGTTTGCTTTTTCTTTTCATTTGTTGATCTGCACGGTAAAGTTTGTGCAAGTAGATGTTAATTCACAGATGGCGCGTTCACGCACCTGCCAATTATGCCTCTGTAAGTGCCTAACATTTCTACATGGAAATTCCTAGATGGGTCTGAGTAATAAACCATCTGGCAAATCAGGTAAGTGCCAAGATCCTTAACTGCAATGATGAGGATTTTCAAAGTCTTTAACAAGAGTGTTGAGAGTTGTTTATTATAGTCCTGCAACACAATGACACCCGCTCGCAGTGTGCTAAACATATATGTTAGAATCCAAATTAGACTGTAATCACCTAATGAGACAATTCTGTTATTTATATAAGAAATTACAATGTTTATGTTGGTGATTTTGTGATTGGTGAGTTAGGATCCAAAAAGGTTTAACATCCATATTTGTACTGACAACTTCCTTTGTACTTGACCACCTTCTTCTACTTGTGTGAGTGATGCCATGATGTCATGAACTGATTTGGGGGTAAAAGAGAATCACTGGTGCAAATAAATCCTCAAAGACATATCAGATTAAACCATAGTGAATGGGAAAAATGGGGGAGTGGGGGTGTCCATCTTAAAAGATGACAAATACACGACAAACTCTAAAACTGTAAGAATGACCTATATCTCTAGAAACCCCTAGGTTCTCTGCAGATGTTAACAGCTCTTGTCATATTACGTTGCCCTTTGAAAGGTCACACATAGCAAATTGCCCTTGCAATGGTACGAAAAGGGCCAAACCGGCTTTGTCAGACTGACAAAGCAGGCAGCCACCACCCTCAGGTCATCTTGCCTTTAATGTGACGCAGCAGTGGAGAGTTCTGCTGACTCTTAGGGATGCACAGTGTGTAGGACGCTGACTGACAGCCAGACTCTCCCACTGAAGAGTGCAATGTGCGAGGTCTTTCCTCCATCCTGTGAGTCATAGCCATCCATGCAAGGACATCTGACCCTATGAGAGGAAATGTGGGTAACAGAATCCTCCAGGTTATCATATTCACATAGCTAGATGTAAAATCTGACGGACATATTGTAAAATGCAGTCTATATCTGCTCACTGTGTTCGTTTGTTTGCACCAAATTCACTTAGAATTATTTGCACTTGTTTGTTATTTAATGTCCCCTTATTTCTTTCTATTGTTCCTTTTTAAGTCTGCTAGTTGTGAATTGAATTTACTGACTGATTTATAAAGTCCAACTTGTCCACACAGTCTGTGATGACAGTGCAATAGCTAAACTATTTTGCTTTTGGGAGTCACTGCTTAACTTTGAGTAAAAATTATGTCAATTATGTCAAGGCTCAACTAAGAATCATATTAAGCTATTTAGTTCAGTCTATATTGATTGGCTTCCAACCTAGACCCCCCCGCCCCCCTCCCCCCACCCACCCACCCACCCACACACACACACACACACAGAAATCCGATCAGACCATGAAAGACCGCGGAACAAATTCGACTCTCC
>JBAMIG010000016.1:12951357-12962530 GCA_037177335.1 Kiunga ballochi | reverse complement strand
ATTTGTGAAACCACAACACAAAGAAACAGAAACTCAGAACATACGTTACCAGCTGCTGCAGACCGAGCTGCAGGTTACCATGGCAACGCGTCACTATGACGGTAAATAATCCACTCAGCTGCTTCCTGTGGGAAAACTAATGATTTTAATGGTTTAAAAAAACATAAGCATAATAATATAAATTTAATATTTATTTCTTGTGTAAGTGAGCGTGGTAGAAGCGGCATAATGTCCTTCGATGTGAAGTAATTAATATATGTCATTGAAGCAACCGCACCTCTGCGTTGTCCGTTAATGTCTGATTAATCTGTAAATCATGGCTCGTTCTTTTTGCCCTGTTAAGCTGCTACACCCGAATACGTAGCATGAAATAACCATTTTGACCAGGAAGAATACTCCACACATTACAATCTGTCCTATTTTAACTGGTCTGATGCTGGACTACCTATCCCCCCACAATTGTTAAAAAACAAAGTCAGGTGACTCAGTGATGTCTGCTGCACTTCCTGGCTGGAACAAGATGGAGGATTGGATCAATGGGAAGATGTCATCGCAGAACAAGTAGACACACTGGAATCATCCAGTTTTCTGAAAAATACAGGAGCAACAGATAGGTATCACGTAACAGGTAACACAGAGGAGCAGGAAAGACACATTGATAGACAAGAAGAAACTATTCCATTCATAGTAAAAATTTATGTGAACGTTTCTACTGATTACACAAATTAAGCGTCTGCCATACAAGACACCCGTTTGGACGTAACCAACCTATTGTCCTATACTTGTGGTGAGAGGAGGCAAGATCTAGGTCAGGATGTAAACATTAAAAGGCACGCTGGTCCCTCTTACAGCAGTGTTATAGCTGCTGCAGGTCCTCCATCAAGTTCACCAGCTTCAGCCATCTGACCATCCCATGTTGCTGCTGCTGATGACCAGGGGAAAAGGTGGAGGCCTTTTTATCACATTACACACCTTCACCTGCAAGTCAGGGAGGCCTAAGTTGGCTTTGGTGGTTTCTGCAGCTTAAACACAACCCTGGATGTGTCTTCAGTGATCTAAATGGTTTTAATGGGGAGAAAATAACAGCATTATGAATGACTCAAGTGATGACAGCTGAAAAGGTGGATCAGTTTAAATGACTATTCTACATCTGCAAGTTATTTGGGGAAAAGGGAGCGACAGTAAAGTAAAAACACATAAAAACATTGATTTAATGTGGAACATGTAATACATGTAAATAGAGTTTCTGTTCTGTGCGGGATGTGATGAAGGAATCACAAACTCTAACAGAATCTATTTAATTAAATAAAACTTGTAATAAATAGGTAATATTCCTCCACAGACACTGATCAATTGGTGAAATTTACTCGGATATAAATCATTTCTATCGGCTGCTTCCTAATCTGATGAGAATGTGGTGATTTCAAAATCTCTTAATTAGGTTGCAAAACAAGGGGATATTTGTTCCATCAAAAAAACATTGACAAGAAATATTTTTTATTTGTTTAAAGAAATGCCACCTGATTGATTATACAGAAAGCAGAAAAATGTGAGCTTCCTGTCGCTCTGTGGCACAAATAGACCTAGCATTTGCTGTTCAGCAACTAGTAGCGGTGTGGAACACGACCAGTACAACATATGGTGCATCATCTTAAGCAGACATTGATCTGCACGGTACAGCAATGATTACGGAGTAAACGTCATGTTTGGGTCATTTACATCGAGACTTTCTGGGAGTCTTTCTGCAGTGTGAGCTGCAACATTGTTATGTGGGCACACATAATTATTAGTGCCCAATAATGAAACATTATTTGGGTTATTTATATAGCTTTGTGTTTTTTAAAATATGTTTTCTTGTAGAATTAAAATGAAATAAAATAGGTCATTTTAATCCATAGAATTTTTATTTTTATCCAAAACTTTGATTACCTTTACTCAACAAAATGGTCTTTTTTACTCAATGCTACAAAACCCATCTGGCTGATTTAAAATAACATTGGGTCGGTCCATATTTGACCCAGCAGCTGGGTTCAGATTGGGTTACTTTATAACCCATCATTTTTTAGTGTGTGTTTCACAGAACAATACATAGTGCCAAGATTTTTATTTAATATTTTCTCTTTCATTATTCCATTGCCCTCTCTTTCCTCTCATCTTTTGGGATGAAACGCATAGGATCAGCCTCTTTTCCAAAGCCAGTCAGTTGCAGACCCAAGCAACACGAGGGATTATCCCTCTATTTCTATTAGTCACACACTCATAAGCCATGTATCCCTCCAAAGCTTTGTGTCAGCAACTCCACATCCAGAGTGGAGGGACTTCTCGTTATTGCTGTATTGAGAGGTTTTAGCTAACATAGTGCCAGCAATATTCAGAACGTCATGTCATGTTTAAAGCTAAATGCATTTCACAGATTGACTCATGGCGTAATATGTTTCAACTTTCAGTGCTGCTGGTATGACTACGTAATTAGTCCATAACTAAAACTCAGAGAGACTGTATAGGAAATGCTCTTACTTAAAACATCATTTGAGTAATCTTTGCAATCCTCCTCAGCATTCACATAGGAATGTGTGCTTCTAATATTTTAGCAATAGTACAGCATTCATCACACTGTTTTGTATTTATAAAAACCTACAGGTCATTTATCCACTGCATTATAAAGCAGTGCTGTCCAGTTTTTCATTGCGACGGTCATGCCGTCTTCTTCCTTTTACTTCATTATAATGCGTGAAAGGTTTGTTGGTCTGCAGGCACGCTTCAGAAACTGTTTTACTGTATTTACCTTGTGTTAGGACAGTAGACCTCTTCAACATTCTTCACTCTCACCAGCAGTTCATATTAGTCCATTTTACCCATACTGCCATGTCTCCTGAATTTCTGTAAAATGTTTCACACTTTCATGAAAATCTGATCAGTATGATCAACTAAATTTTCAGGGTAAAGACGTGTTTTTCAGTTACTCTTTTTTATTTATCCTTCTTCTTGAAACTGATTTGAGGTCATGAATAAGTGATGACTTCTTTTCAAACTTCTCATGAATTATGTTACAATTGTGAATCACTAAATATTCCCTTTTCATAAAGCACTAAATATTCCTTTATCAATTGTGTCAGTTTGTTGATACCCTTAAAGAAGCCCCATTGAACTTCAGTTACATCCTCCCTCTACTCCTAAATGAGTCAATCTGATGTTGACACTTGCATCGTATCTATTGATCGACCCCTTTTTCTATTTCTTTTTCAAGTTTTCAATGATCAGCCACGTTGCACATACAAAAGGACCAGTGTGTGAACATCCAGCTGCTGATGTGTGATGCAGTGTGTAAAGCAAAAATCAGCTGCAACATAATGTCTAGACTGTTAAAAAAAATTGCACAGTGATAGTTCTCAGCACCAGAATGGCTAAATGATACAGCAGCTTTGGAAGTAAACATAGTAAGTGTCAATGTGTCATCAAAGCATTTTACAAACACATTTTAAGATCAAAGTTACATAGTGTTACTTTAAAATGGAAATGGCACAGTTATTTCAGTTTTGGTTTGGGTGTTCTTTGCATTTATCATAACTTCCAACATGAAAATGTGAGCAAGAACTGCTCCAAAACTAAACATATGTATGGATCCGTATGTTGTGGAGTCAATTTCATGCATTTTACCAATTCACTGAGTGCGAGCCTCATGGGAATTACATACCAGCAGGAATTCAAGTTTTTAAACTTTCAACAGTGAATTTGATTTATGTCTTTCACTACCTATGATATGTTTATATTTAGACTCACTGTCTGTTTAGGGTTGTTCGGACACCCATCATGATACTAATGTTCATTAGTTTGAATCACTTGCAATGGGAGAAAATGCAGGATGAGAAATTAAGAACTGATCATGGATTAAAATTCAGTTAATTGTCTATTTCAACTGACAAATTTTTATATCTGTGTGGTATCATTATGCAAATGCAAGAGGGCACGTACAGTGGAAGTACAAAATGTTTTAGATTTAGAGGAACTCAATGAGTGAAAAATACTTTATTAATCCCAGAAAGGAATTCCAGTGTACTGTAGAGCAGCTTCTTAAGGGTCACTGGTGATCCAGGGTTTGTTACTGGGGAAGCACATCACTATTCTTGTTGGAATGATGCTGTTCACACAGAAGTTTATTTAAACCATCTCTGTGTGGGAAAAGATCTTGCAGACTCGATCGCAGTGACATGGCAGCAGAAGGTTTATTTGTACAATATACAGACAGACAGAGCCACGGCTGGTGGCAGGGAGAAGGCCCAGAGTGAAATGCATATTAATATAGTGTAGAGCCAGCTATTCTTGGCCCGGCATCTGTTCTACTTTGCCACCTTTTATGGTACATCAAAACTTGCCTACTAGTGATTACACAATGTCATGAGTCCTGCTACTACAAGTGAAATTCATCTGCAGAGGAACTGCAGAGAGTTACACCAGTTAGTGCAACAAACAAAAAAAGACAAACACTGGATTTGCATGTTGTCCAGCTAATCCCCTGATTTCAACAACAAAGGTGCAGCATGGAAACATACTGCAATAATTCTAACCTCTGAGCTACAAACTCATAGATATGTTTTTACGCAAACTGGTAAACGTATTTTTCGGTCTGTCAGCCTGCTGGAAACCTTATGGTCACCCTCAGATTCTGTGTTGCTTTCACAAACGCCGCCTGTGACTCAGCAGGCATCATCATTATGCAGTCGATCCAACATTGTTGTAACCCAGTTCCTTAGATACCTCTCAGGTACAACATGTAACTGTCTTAATACAAGGAGAAACTGCCGTGTAAGCTCATGCAACAATCAACTGGAAATCACTAATAAAAAAAAATATGGCAGCAGTTGAGATACAAACCAGAAGCTTCCTGCTATTGGCTTATAACTCATGATGAGAAGGTGGTCCACATCTGTCACTCTGAGCTTTAGCTTTGGTACAGTCCACAGTTCTCTTCACGAGACTGTCATTATATTTCAATTGTTTAACATTGTAAAACAGTAAAAGCTATGTTGGCTGTAAAGGTTCAGGAGGGGGGGTGATTATAAGGTCTTTTATAACCTCAAACAGTCACTCAAAGTTGTAGTTTGGCATATGTAGTCTGTGTTTGCTATGTATTTTAAATGATTCCTACATGTACATAATAAACTATATATTTGCTAAACATCAGCACGTTGACATCCATTTAACACAAAACACAAATATTTAGTCTATTTTGTTCAAGACTGAATCCATAGTGGCTGTACAAGCTAAACCTTAAAACAAAGACACAAATCTATCGATGGACCAAAATGCAGTAGTTGAGCAATTCATTCAAGAAGTGAACCACATGAAAGCAAAACTTAATTTGCAGTTGCAGTTTCTGAGTAAAAAGCCCAATAAAACCAGTGCAGATCCTCAGACAAAGCAGCTGGAAGAAGGAGGATTCACTCATCTTTTATTTCATCCACATCTTTTTTTAATTAAAATGCTAAATATTGTTGTCTGTGCCCCAGTTAGTTTGCATAGGACTTTAATTTCCAACCTCTTTTCTCTGCCGCCTGATGTCAGTTTCCATCCCAGTTAATAGACTGGATTCAAATGGAGCAATCAACTTCAGTGCAGACCACCTACCGACATTATAAACCCGCAGCCCACCAGGGAGCTTTCTAAACTAAGGCGATGTTAACACAACTGTGTTTTTGGCTTTTAACCCACAGATGTCTTTATTAATGATACGCAGCTCAAATATTTATGTCTCTGCAAAATGAGGAAGAGGCAATTAATTATGATGATCCATTAAGCATTTTAGATTGTTCTCAGTAGCTCTTTTTGTGCTTTAAATAAGAAAAGCTCAATTTGTATAAGCTTTTATACACAAACAGATCAAAACTAAGGTAATATACACTCTTGCTCATTGATAAGTTGCATAATGGGTACATTTTTTTCTGATCTTAATCTGAATCATCTAACTCAGTGCATAGCTGAAGGATTTAAATACAGCTTTAATCTAAGAATCTGACAGCATTGTGTCAGAATCTGCTCCACACCGATAGGCAGGAAGAAGGTTTCAAACCTAGAAAACAGCATGACAGAAACCTGATGTGTGTCCAATGTGTGCGATTGCTTGTATGAGTGTGTCAACCTTATGACAGAGTAGATGACGTATGAAATAAAAGTGACTTACTTATCTAAAATTTTGATTGAACCCTTCAGCCATTCTACACAGATTCAGTGATGTAGTTAAATTGATCACATGTGAAAATTGGTTTATGTGTAGTTCTGCTCATTTAAATTCTTTGGAGATTCAGTGAATTTTCCACAACAGTATATTGCTATACATCATAAAAACTGTATATATGTTTAATTTAACTCAATTAAACCTCCTAAAGGAGGATTTATATGTGTGTTAATATCCTACTTAAAATACTCACTATTTTGTGCTATAATGTGTGTCTTTGCACTTCTCTTCAAAATTGTGTGAGTAATAAGGGAAGAAAAGATTTATTCATTGAGCAAAAGACTGACTGTCCAACATCCACCCTACAGGTTCTATTCTGTATGATTACAACTGTGCTACAATTATTGCAACACTTCTCCCGCAGTGGTTAAGTTCAGTGTCAGAGATGTTTCCTGTGAAAGACAGTTTCACAGATAATGCATCATTAATGCATCATCACTTAGCTAGGATTGTCTTGTCTTGTCTTCCTGTTGTGCGTCTGCACTTTACTGTGGTACATGTATACGCATGGGATAGTGGGAAACGTACTTTCGATTCCTTTGTATGTCCAGTACATGTAAATAAATTGACAATAAAACGGACTTTGACTTTGATCATTTAGAAGCTAGACTGCTGGAAATTATCAGGCTCTTTTAGAAAAGTGACACTGTGGAGCACACCTGAATCTGATAGAGCTTCACTTTCCATGCCTCTTCCAGCAAAGTCAAAAACTATAAAGAATTATAATCAATGATCGACCGCATGCTGGCTGAATCACAGCACTGAGAGAGGACACCCCGGAGTAGTCTGCAGAAGGGCAGATTATTCATTTAAAGCCACCCACCTCTCTTTGATGGGCTGATGCAGCTGCATGTTCAAAAGAGTGCTTCAAGAGTTCATGTGTGGAAACTGGCATCCAGAAGAACAAAGCTTCCCATCACATTCAGTGTTTCTCTTTATCTGAAGTTAACCCATCCTCAAGGCACATTTTTCATCAAACTGCTGTGTCAGAAATCCTCACACTCCTTGCAACTTGTGAACAGTCTTTCATCATCTGAGCTGTGATGTACACAAAAGTGTTTTTTTTTTGCTATTTTTATATGAGTATATGTAGCATCTTTAGTACATTTAAGTGCATAGCTGTTTCGCTGATTCCAGAGTTGTTGACATATTACTTAGTTTAAAATCCAAACCTAGAAAGCTGCTCCTTACAGCATTCAAAGACAAAAATATGATCAGAGAGTGAGTATTGTGCACAAAAATATCCAAATGGATTTATATGTAACATCTTAATTTTTAAAAAGTTGTGAAAGTGTGCAGAGAAAAACTTCCTGGTATGTTATATTAAGATGTTCCATAGAAGAAAAAAGACTGAACACAAAAAGGAAAAGCACCAAGAAACAAAGTTATTGGTTAATATAAAACCTGGCAGACACACAGAAACAAGTAGGAAAGGTTTCACAGTAAAACAGTGAATATTTATATAACCCCAGCACCACAAACCAAATGTCAACCCGAATGCTTCGTCCTAAGAGTCAAAAATGGGGATAGAGGGTTAATGGTTTGGCATTTTCTTTTTTGTTTGTTTTTTTTTTGCAGACATCCAACCTGGGAATCTTTTTGTGATTAAATTGACCACAAACCCTTCTGAGATGCCATCTGCCTAACAGCTAAAACTTCTAAAAAAAAAAAGAAACCATATATCTTATGCAACAAAGCAAAGAGCCAGAGCACATCAGTAACTCACCATGATGCTGCAGAAGCAATTGAAGCAATTTAATTTAATCTTGATGGTCAGGATGCAATGTAAGGAGAGGGCAAATTTAGTCCAATTCAGCTGATAGCAGTCAAACAACAAGAGCAAGACTAGGATCAACCAACCATCTGAAGTTTTTGCAGTATATAAAGATAAAAATCTTAGTAACACCGGGGAATGAACAGCTTTGTTTCCATTCCTGTTGTTATTTGCTTGGCTGGGTACCCCTGTAGCACAGGGGCGGATGATAAGCTTTGCTTTTTTAAACCTCTCCAGCAGAGTGGTAATTACTATGTGAGAAGTAAAACAGACTTATCAGACATGTAGAGGAAAAGAAAAAGAGAGGAAAATGGATAGAGTTAGCAACAGTATGTGTCCTCAAAGCTGATTATTATACATGACTTAAGTAGGAAATGGTAAGAAAGCAACAGGCGATTTACGCTGTTGTTCATCTCTCCTCGCAGACATGGTCTGGCAGCTTGTAATTATCACACCCACATTTTTTTTTTACTAATAAATAAGCAAAGCCGGATGTCTCTGAGGGACTTTGAAGTCTTTCAGATGCATGTTTCATTCTGCAAATGGTACAGAGAACTTGCTGAATTTGGTTGACAGAGTCATTTAAGTCATTTATAATAAGTATGCTGCAGTCATTTGTGTGCTTTTCCCTCTTTGGTCTCTACCCATTTTATTTTCTGTGTAGAAAAAGACTACTTTCAGATGTGATTTTCATGTTTTCAGAGTCATGTCAAAATGTGTTGAAATGAAATAACTCCTTTTTATAATGAATCTCTATAACTGATGATGAGCTGTCAGTGTAGCAAATAATCCAGTGCAAATACAATTTAGAATTATTTTCCCATAGGGCGACCCCGCAACCTCTGATAAAAATAATTAAATGGGGTTGCAATTCAGAGTAGTAAGACCTATCATAACTTTTTTTCTAATAAGAAAGTGATCATGAGCGTTAGACTCAATTTCAGTAATATGATGAGAAGTCATGTGTTGAATAGAGCATTAGTTATGAAGAGGGCAAATAAAAGTGAAGTCCATGATGAAGAACACTTATAAAAGCAGGCTTTCCTAACAAAGAAAAATGCATTAAAGCAGTATAATTACATGAAAAGTGGCAGCATCTTGAACAATGATGCTTAATCAACATTTCTTTAATAGTGCTTGAATAAAAGCAAAACATTTAAAAATGCGCAAAAATGTTTCTTCAGATTTTCCATTAATGCTGGAAGCACTTTGTCCAAATTAGGACAAAACAAAAGATTAAAAAGAAAAATATAAAAGAGCATGTTAGGAACTGTTCAAATGGCCTTTCAGTATGATGTTTTAGCATTTTTCATTCATTTCAGTTCATTCATTATTTCATTTTTCATTAGGCAGCACTGTCTGAACTTTAATACAGAAACATGACATGATACTAAAGTATAGTTTCTTCTCATAGATGCTCAAAATGCTTTCCAGAGGAGAATTTTTACATCCCCCTCAATAATTTGACCTTATTCCAAGAGCTCTAGATAAAATGTGGTTTCATGCTGTGGTAAAAAATATCACAGAAACTGTGAATAAATGGTACTTTTCATACCTTAATTTTACAGCGATTGTCACAGGAAGTGGTTAGAGGGCATAGTTTAAGCCACTAGACTCTTATTAGATTACTGCTCTGTTGTCTGTCTCGTATGAGATTTGTCCAACAGCTTCAAGCAGTCGTACAAATGTAATTTTCAATACAAATGATGTTTCATAACCACTGGAAGATGTTGTTATTATCATTACTATGAGAAACCATATATCAACATATTGAAGTTTTTTTTTTCACACAGGAAATAGCTCAGGCTGACACACACACACACACAAATTCATAAAAAAATTATTTATGCAGTTTGATCACATTCTTATTTCTGTCTTTCTGTTTGGTTAGAATCCATTTTTGTGACAGTGTACAGTCTTCTGATCATCCACATTTAACCCTTTCCAGTTGACCCTATACTCCCTAAAGCACCATTGGTGTAAAATAATTAGTTGTGATTTATAATAGTTTGTTGGGCAACAGAATGCTGTTTTTCTAGCTGTAAGATGATACATCGAGTCCTTGATTTATTCCTTGACAGATGAAAAGAATCCATTTATCCTATTTTCTGAAGTTGCTGTCGCTCACTCTACTGGTAGAGAGTCCAGTAATAAACAGGGAAGCGTAATCATTTTGTTTAAGTTCTAATTGAAAATGTGGATGAGAATTAATCTATATGGCCTATATTTATTTTTTTATGAGGATAGTAGTCCACAGTTTCCCTATCACAGTGAGGCCTCTTTTTGGTTTTCTAAGAAACTTCACTGAAGAGTCTTTTTTAGCATTAGGGGCCATATTGGGTGCTGTCGGTCTGTGTTAGGTCAAAGCTAGATATCTTCAGGTTGCATACGGTATTCCCATCTGATGGTTTTTCGCCCAGAGATAAAGATCTGTAAAATCTAGATTACAATGTCGGAAATTTAAAGGACATCTCTTTTATTATTTACAGTGGTGATTTCTTACAAAAAAAGTCTCATGAAGTTACTTTGCTAAGTCTTTGACATGACTTCATCATAAAGGTTTGCCAGTAACTGTTGTGTCTGTGAAAAAAAACGTAACTGTCCTTAACTTGTTCAGGTCCTATTTAGGTCGGAGTTATTTTGTTACGATCAGCAGCTACGAATCTGAGCAAGTGGACATGACTTGTGAAGTACCTCAGGGGTCAGTGCTAGGACCCCTTCTGTTTAACTTGTACAAGCATCCATTGGGTCAACTTCTACGGATCTTTAACATCGATTATCACAGCTATGCAGACGATGCACAGCTTTATGTGTCTTTGTCACCAGATGACTGCAATCCACTGGACTTACTGTGTCATTGTTTGGAGCGAATAAATTTCTGGATGAGAGAAAGTTTTCTACAATTAAATGAAGAAAAAACTGAGATAATTCTGTTTTGTAGCAAAAAGAAGAGGATCACCATTGGTAAACAATTGGAGACTGGGGCTCTCAAAACTACCAATCAAGTGTGTAACCTTGGTGTGCTGATGGACTCAGATCTGACTTTCAGCAGCCCTATCAAAGCTGTGACTAAGACAGCTTTTTATCACCTCAGAAACATCAACAGGATTAAAGGTTTATTCTCCCAGAAAGACCAAGAGAAACTCATCCATGCATTTATCTCCAGC
>JBAMIG010000016.1:12924969-12951257 GCA_037177335.1 Kiunga ballochi | reverse complement strand
GAAGTCTGCATCTGAAGCGCACTTCGAATTGGAACGGCACTTGGCGCGCCAGTATGACGTATGCGGTCTGCAAATCCACACTTCGCAGTGTGCAGTCTCTGAATTGAGAAACAGCCATATACTCCATCCATCCATTCATTATCTACTACTCATCCCTTAACAGGGTTGCGGGGGGAGATGGGATACACCCTGAACAGGTCGCCAGTCCATCACAGGGCCAACACACACAGACAGCCGTGCACACTCACACTCACTCCTTTGGGCAATTCAGCCTATCCCCATGGTGCATGTCTTTGCACTGTGGGAGACATAAAAAGCTGATTTAACACCTTCACATAAATGTTGTTATAAATTTTCAGGAATAAGTCAACAGGAACATTTTAAACAAAACTTCCAACGTTTTTTACATAAACAGCATCTATGAGGAAATAATAAAAACTAAAGTATAATTTATCCTGATAATGTAGCATGCAGTTGATACATATAGTTTCAGAGTTTGTTTTTTTTTTGCATAACTTAATAGTAAAAAAAACTTTGCTTAAAACACTGTTCTACACAGTCCGATATGTCTTTTGGCCCTCTAGTGGACACATTTTGTAGTACAATAATTTATTATTACACAGTAGTAAACATTCATGAATAAAATTTATTTTGTTCTATAATGTTGTTGAAAAGCGACTTCTGCATTTTAAAAAAGAACCCATCAAATTTTTTGCCAATTTGTTCTTAAATGGTGCTTTTAAAGGTTAAAAGCAGATAGAAAACTGCAGGCATTTGATGAACATCCTTGCTGCAGCCCAACGTGACTCCTTTCCATCCCCCTTGTCAATTCCCTCCAGGTCTGTCTCCGTCCTCTGTTATTTTTCTCCTTCTACGCCAGTTTTCTCTCCTTCACCTCTGAAGGCTGACTGCTGAGAGGCAGCCATTCACTGACAGCAGGGGAGAGAGCTGAAGGGAGAGATGGAGGTCTTGGCCACACAGATGGCCTTGAGTGTGAGATTTTGAATGTTGAGTTTTACTCTCTTTAAAAAAAATCACATTTTGCAGACATAATACTATGCACAACAAGAAAACATAATACCAATAAACAAAAGGGTAAAGAGGTAAATAAATGCAACAGATTCAAACTATTGCATTGGAAAGGAAAATGATATTAAATCTGATTTCCAGTTATTTTATGTAATCAGGACAATAAAGTCACTTAACTGAATGGACTAATTATCTCTACAGACTCCTGCAGAGTGAAGAAAAGAAACAAAACTTCTCATTAGCTGGTTAAAAGCTAAGATCTACATGTAAAGTCTTGCTTCTGACAGTGATACAACACAATTAAAGGCTGTTCTTATTATTTGTTTGTTTAGATTTTAACATGATGAATTTGGTGTATGTGGATGTGGATCTCTTTTAACTTTTCAAGGGAAAAAGAAAAAGAATAAAAAAAAATGTTTTGACATTAATCCACTGCTTTTCTTGATTTTGACCCCTTAATTCACAGCAGGTCAAAGTGGTTTTATAGTTGTGTAAAAGCCGCATGAGGAGACATCTGTCCATCGGAGTCAGACTTGTTATTTATGAGGGAGTCTTTGAAAAGCTTTGTAATATTGTGCTTAAAAATACATTTTAAAGTCATTTGTCAAAAGAATCCAATCCATCCTACAGCATCAATGAGAAAGTCTGTTGGTGGTCTAGGAGTCCTTGACTTTATTTTGTGTTTGAGGCTCAAACTTCTTGTTTTGTTAAACATTAAACCAGTAAAGTCAAAGAAAACTTTCAGCCATAAAGAGACAGGTGGTGTTGGTTTTCTTCAATTTCTCATCTTGGCGAAAATCTTTTTTAACAGTTTTTTTGTGTTTTAAAATCTAGGACGATACTCATCATATATATATATATATATATATACTGTATATATATATACTGTATACATATATATATATATATTCATGTGTGCTTGTCATCTCTGTTACATTGTTTACTTTGTGCTGATATGTAAAGGTCTATTAATGAAAATGCAAGTCAATTATTTGTGTTGCTGTTGAATTTTAACATTATTTTTATGCACCATGAAGAATATTTTCCAAGTATTTGCTTCAGAGCTCTTACACTCAGCTGGTCCAGACCGGAGTGCAGTCTAAGCATGGAGAGGCAGCATTTAGCTGTTATGTAACAAACGTGTGTAATAAACTGCCAGTAAAGATTGAACTTTATCTGATCTTGCTTTTTATTTAATCTATGATTTTATAGTAATTTAAGCTATTTTAAATTTTTCTTTATATCTGTAATGCCTTTTGCTGTTTTTATGTGAAGCACTTTGAATTGCCTGTACATGAAAGGTGCTATTCAAATAAACTTCCCTTCCTGTGGTTTGTTCATTTTGTGTATTGACAATTGTTACAACAGATTTTCCAATTAAAGACATATAATAATTTACACAGCATCATGAGTACCAATTTGAATACTGCAAAACTGCACCAGAGTTTTGTTTTCCATGTTTGCAAATCTTTTGGGTTAAACAAGACTTTCCTGGTTAGCAGATTTTCCTCACAGAAGTTACCACTGATGTTAAATGCTTATTTATGCCAATAAAAGATCTGATTTTTATGCTCTAAAACAATCATCACTGCTACGTTTCATGCCTGATGCTGCTCAGCATGACACAGTTGCTCCTCTTCCTGTCTGGCTTGCATCACTGATGGGATGGCAGCATTTTTAAACAATTGTAAATGGTAAGACTATTGAGCATGTTTGGTTAGTCCAAAGTCATATCAGATATTTGCATGGTTTGATTTATGGAAGCGCTAAGAGGAGCTCAGCGACCTGAAAAATCAGATAAGCTGACAATACAAGCTCTGGCAATATTTTATTTTCTCTTTCATTAAGCTCTTAATATTTCTTAAATAAAAATGTATTATTTAAAGGTCAGTGTTTTGTATTTATTCATATATCACATGACATTTCTGCCATATATATTTACTGACATTATTTCATTGAATTCTTTTTTGGTCATTACTGCATGGCTCTAATGCACGATAATCATTGGATATACAAAGCTGCACACACCACTCATGTATAGTATGTTACTGGATGTCACAAAAGGAAAGTTTTTTTACAGTGTAAAAATGTAATAAAATCAGTTTTACAGCCCGGGTCACTTTAAGCAGTGGTCTGCAGCAGCTACTGACTGAAAAGATAAGTTAACAAGCAGGAGTATATTATTCACTGATGCATATTACTTTTGAATTTATAAATTCAAAATTAAAGTAACAAGTTTATTTACATGAGTTAATAACAGTTATTATTTTTATTCAAGTGATTTTTTTGTATTATTTTTTGCTCTTAAAGGCCTGTGTGTGCATGTCCCATGCTAACATTAGACACAGTTTGAGCGGTAGGAAGGTACTGACAGAGACTCGGCACGGGTCACAGCTTGTTTTATTCAGGATTCAAACCGAGAGCAGGGACAACATTTCACATTGATAAATTACACCATGTATCAATACAACTAACAACATCACAATATCTCATTGAAGCGCTCTCTACAACAGATCCAACATTACAAAAAATTTAAAAATAATTAAAGAAACAGTGCACAAACAAAACTGGCTTTAGCTGAAACCCATCTTGGAGTATATTTTACAAAGTAAGTTTAGGCAAAAGACAGAAATGTGCACATTATATCTGTTCCAATCTTTAACAGAGTTTAATGAAGCTACAAGACTGAAGCTGTATGTAAGAGTATTTGTTCACATGAAGGAAATGAAGGTCTAGTTTTTTAAAATAAATAAATAAATAAATAAAACTTGCTACTACAATGCATACGCACAAAACTAGCCTGAATGCACAACTGCATGTACAGCTTGGGTCATGGAAGGATTTCAGGATTTAAAATTCATGGTGCACCACACTGACAATGTAATTGTATACGAGCTATCAAACACAATGATGGACTAATTCATTCAGTCAAAATCAATGTTGACTTTATAGAGAAGGGGCTATACAGAGGTAACAGATGGACTCAAGTGACCTGTATGAGTAAGATTTGGCAGGTATGAATGAGGTTACATGGTCTGAATAAATGAGTAGATGCAGACGGTAATAGGCTAAAAAAAAAAGATGCACAGAAACTACAGTGAACATAAAAACAGCTGCTCGACAGAATCTCACAGAGGAAGTAGGAACTGGGGCTTTTGTACAAAGAGTTGCAATGACTTACAAAACATCCATACAGTAAAAAATATTTGCTATGACAGTCTATGACTTAAAAATTAGAGGAAAACGGTAACCATGGCAATGAGTGAGCAGACTGCATGTGTAAGTGTGAACCAGTAGAGGATGATAATCCCTAGAGGGAAAAGAATATGATGCCCCTCTACAAGAGAAGGAGCAAAGAAACATATTGAGAGAATGACCTAGCATGTGTTGTGTATTTTAATGTTTGCATGCTTATTTTCACTCTATATTTTATTAATCCTTGTTGCGTTGTGTGTCTGTTGCTCTAAACAATCACCACCATGTCTGTGTCTGCGTCTTTTCTACCTTTATCTACAAGTAGTTTCTTGTCCCTCTCTGCTAGTGTCTGGACGTGTTTACATCCCATAATTATTCAGCCAAGTCAGTGGCTTTCGCCGTTCGGAGGTTTAGACTCATGACCCGCTGACCCTGCAGGCAGCCAGGGGGACACGGAGTGCGAGGTGGTCTGCTTTGCCATGCTGTAGTGGCTGATAACTGTGTAGAAGCGGCCCCTCGAGTTGGCGTCCTGGGCGGCGTAATAAGCCTCAAGAGAGGCTGGGATACACCGCTTGTGCTGTGAAAGAGCAAGAAGAAAACCAAAGATAACGTGTAGATCATTTTAATGTGTTACATGTAGCAGCACAAAGTTGCATTTTTACGGTATGGTGTTTTATACTTTCAGGTGGAGTTTTTATTACTGCACATTTAAGGGATTATCATTGTGTTTCATCTCCTCAAAATTAATCACTTCATGGCTCATGATATCTAATTTAAGCTGTAGCATATTGCAAGAACTATCCCTCTGTGTTCTCCCTAAGCACCAGCAGTATTTTGCTGTTTTTTTATGAATGTTATGTTCAAATGTACAAACTAAATAGCCATATTTCAACTCAAGAAAGCAGGAAGAGGCACCAATGTCGGAGTTTGACTGCAGTGCTTTTCCTTCTTTCCATTCTGGCTTCATCAATTGTATCTTTATTGTAGCTAACTCCTATTTGTAACACAGAATCTGCAGTTTCCATTAACATAAAAGAGAGATTATGAAAGTTTATACTGGTGAAATGATTTGCTAAATTTTTAGACAACATAGGAAATCTAAACATCTACTGTGTTTTGTTGTCTGCCTTTGGACTGAAGTCACAGTGTGATTTAGCTTACTCATTAGCCAGTAGCTTGTAAAATAAAGAAATAAGTGAAAGAAAAGCAAATAAAATAAACCAGTGAAATGTTTTACAGGGTGAGACACTGGAAAATATTTTAAAAATTGATTTATGATTGATTTTATAGAAGACAAGATAAAAAGAACCTAAAGTGAACCGGAGTTACATCTATAGCAGAGGCACACATAATTTTTCACATTAAAATAGCATCAACTATACAAAACACCACATATCTATCTGTTATCTGTGCATGTAGACACGGTCACAACTACTTGCTGAATTTTATTTCTTCAAATTGAGCTTTTGAAATGAGGATAAGAAGGAGGTTTGGGTGACTTTGAACATGCTATGCTTGTTAGTGCCAGACGGGCTGGTCTGAGTATTTCAGAAACTACTGATCTGGGATTTTCACACACAATAATCTCAGGGGTTTACAGAGAACGTTCTGAAATGAGAAAATATCCAGAGGAACAGCTGTCTGTGAGGAAATGTGTAGTTGATGTTAGAGGTCAGAGGAGGTTGGGCAAACCGAGTGGAAGTGATAGAAACCCAACATTTATTCATTATCTTCCACTTTTGGTCCCCTTAGGACAAACTAAGCATGGTTTAGACACCATACCCCTCCAGTGCATTGTTGCTAACTATGGCTATCCCTTTCTGATCCCAGAAACCCTCCATCTCTGCATACTTGCAGCAGGATAATGCACAAAGCTCAAAGCAACTCAAATTAGTTTCTTGAACATGAAAATGAGTTCACGGTCCTTTAAAAGCCTCCAGAGCCACTGGATCTCCATCCAGCAGAGTACCTTAGGATGGGGTGGAGGATAGATTCTCAACATGAATGTAATATCGACTCTGGAAACTGTTTAAAACACATTTGTAGATTTACATTCTCGAGTATGTGTACTTGTACATTATATTTTGTGATAATGTGTGCATGAGTTTGTGTTTCTGTTGGCACCTTTGCACCTTTTGTGCATGTGATACAGCTAATAATACCTCTGCTGACTGCAGTTGGAGCTCACACAGAGGTTGTGGGAGCCTGAAGCTAGATTTATTCCACTTAGAAAATAGATTTGTTTTAATGTTTTTAATTCAAATGTTCTCGGTCCAAACATTTTACATCTTATGAATCATAAATGCAGTCATTTTGATTAGTTTGGAACTGAATTAAAAGTACTATTGAACAACTGGTTCTTTTAATTTCCCCAGAATATATAGATTGTGGTTGGAGCTCCAGCAGGGGTTGTAGAAACCTGAAACATTATTTATTCCACCTTTTAAAAAGCAGAATAGTCTAGGCTAGGCAAACTGACTTGCAAGGTGACCTCGTACTAGGTACAATCTTAAAAATGCAATGCAGTGCACACCAGGCGAGGATTTGTCTGCATCTATTCACATCCTGTATAACACTCTTGCTGCAGCAGATAGCTGGAAGAAGATGGTTATGTTCTTTTTATGACCTCAGCCATTAGTATGAGCAGCGAATCACAGTGTGGTAATTATTGTAAACCAGGCAATAAGGCTAATTTTGTAATATCACAATAACTGTCCGTACAGCTAATACCCTCTGACTGCAGACCACACAGAGTCTCTTTCTTTGGCTTTGGAGCTGCATGGAATTACATTTGATTACACACACAATAGAACAGACCTTCATTTAATTGATTGATGAAGGCCTATTGTGCCTCATTAGCCTCCTTCTTTTAGATGACCTCTAAAAGAGAAATAGGCCAAACATATGTTATTATCCTGTCCTCATAAGACAGGGCTCTCACCTTTACTGCTTGATTTAGAAAGGTGAGAGAGTAGAGAGGGATACTGTAAAGGGCAGAAATATTTTAGTATCTTGCCCAAAAATAGCCTGGTAGTTCAAATATGTGACAGAAAAGATGGATTCAGAGGGCACTATTTTTATTATTATTATTATTATCATTATTATTATTATTGGTGGTGGTGTTGTTACTATTATTATTATTAGTAGTAGTAGTAGTATTATTATCATCACCATTGTCTTTAATATTAGTATTACTATTATCTTAAGCAGCACTGTTACTTTTAACCAGATATTTATCTTAACAATAACATCACTTTTGTTTGTATTGTTACATTATTTAAAAATAATTTTCTATTAAAAGTAACACAAGAAAAAACTATTTGAAAGGATTACACTACGGGACATGATATTGAGAGCAACGTAGTCCTCAGGACCTACATGGTTTAGGACAGTAGGGCCCAAATCCAGTCCACAACACACCTAAACCAGTTGTCTGAATTTGCTCCTCTGTATGTCATGTAGAGGCATGGCAATGATTTAATTTGATCCAGTGTGTTACAGAAGGGTTGCATCTAAACCTGTGTCCCCGTTTAGAGTGTATATATATAGAGTATATACTTACATACATACAGTACTGGATGCACTAAGTACTGTCCTAATTCAAAGCCTCCTTTAAACCTGTGCTTTGTTTAGAAACAGTTTAGCTTGTAACAAAGGTCATGCTAACGGTGGCCTCGTTTTTTCCCCCCAGAATTTATTTTACACACAACAATAGGAAATGAGCAGAACTTAAGTAATATATTTTTACACATAAATATAAATATGTTATATTTGTGTATATTTAAATTCTTTTTGACTCAGAGGAATTAGATAGTTTGATCATTCTGCATCCTGAACACAGTAAGAAGGCAAAAGCTATCTTTTTTTTTTATCACCAGACTTATAAAGGACTTGTTCATCTGAATCCGGTGCATCAGAACTGAACTGAACTTTTGCCCAATTATAACATTTAGTTTGCCGATTAACCACTTCATTTACCACGTGTCTTACCTTATAAATGAATCCATCTGGGCAGGCATGGTCGTAGGTGAAGGCTTTATAAACCACCAGGAACACAATGCAGGCGAGGAAAGCCAAGGCCAGGATGATCAGAATTGTCACCTGGAGGGACAAAAACAGATTGTGTGTATGTGGGAGTGCACCAGAGCAATAAAGGCGGAAGTGGGTTATAGATGTAAGGAAGTGTTAAGGTGGGAAAGATGAGATGTGTGTACTAGTGTGTGTAGGTGTGTGTAGGTGTGTTGTCATGATAAATGATAAGACACTGTTGACTGAGGTCAATGGCACCTCAAGGCAAGGTGTTCTGCTGAGTTACATGACAAAGGAGTCAAGATGTGACACTGCTTGAAACAATCTTGTTTTCACAGACACGTTTGATGCAAAGACACTAAGTCAGACCCCACACCCCCACCCGAAAAGAGAAATCTTCACTAGTGCTAAAGTTCCTGATGTTTATATGTTAAAGTAGCATTACGTCCTTTTCTGAGCTTAAAAACACCTTAAAAATACATTTTTGACCCGTTTTGATGGCACATTTACATTTAGTGTGGATTTTCCATGATAGAAACATAAGAAAACAATATGAGAGAAAGAGAGGACAAAGCAAGACATAAAATAAGTTGACAAAACTGTACATGTAGGATGCAGGATGAATGTTAAATTAGCTGAGAAATTTTGAGAAACTGTAGTAGCATGTTTTTACAAAATCATGAGGTATTCATGGAATATTTTCCTGATTATAAGGTTATAAGATCATGCTAATAGCCATGTAGCACTTGTGTAATCTGTGAAATCCAAATCCCCATCTAAAAATGCAGCCCTGTGTGATTTGCACGTTTCCATGTAGTCTAACTTTGTAACGTTGCTGCATTAAAAAAATAAAACGTATTTTGCACACTGGAAACATAGTTTGCAATATTTTTATCGTGATAAGGTGTGAAACTGAAGAAACCTGTAAAACCTGTTTAACTTCATGTGAAATGCCATATGAGATGCATAAGGTGATGCATAATGTCTCTCAAAGAGTAAGCGTTTAACATACTTAACGTTCAAGCTATTTAATAAAGTGGCTTTTCTGACAGTAAAAAGTGTTGGTCTCATTAAACATATTCAAAAACTGCTAAACTTACAGCAAATGATTAAATCTTATCGACTTACATTTCAGCTGCATGGGATCAAAATAATTATGCAGCATGAAAATTGCATAACACTCAGCAAAAGCAGAACTAATCTGAAATTATGGAAACAAAATATATTTCTGCAGGTTGATTCAAATATACAGCTGATGGGGTAATTTTTTTATCCCCCTAGCAGGCATGGCAAGGCTGTTTTAAAGTGTATTAACATATAAAAGGCTATTTCTTCCTACTTTCTACTTGCTGCCCTGTTTGGGTGATTCTGAGTGAGCATTTAATTAGAATTATGCAAATCAAGGACAAAGGATAGCATGAGTTATATGTGTAGTGAATGCATATGGCTGTGAGGAGAGAAAGAACTAACATCTGATTTATCACAGGGAGCAGGCAGAACAGAATCATCTTTTATGCTGGGTTAATATTTCTAATTCCCCAGTTTTCAATTATAAACAGAGGCTAAAACCATTCCTGAGTAGTGCTCTGTACACAATCTGTCACCACGACACATCAGAGCAATTACACACAAGTGTGATCATCAGTCTCCATCAGGGTTGTGTGGGAGGACATAGACAAGCAAGCTAAGTGACTGTTTACCCGGTGTCAGCTAGGGGACATGACTCTCACCCCTGGTTGGTGTTGACACTCCTGCTAAATTACATCTCCCCGCATGGCACCCTGTTATACATTAAGAAATATGCTATATATTAAGAGGATGCGGGTCATCCATTTTTGTATTTTTTTATTTTTTGGAGCTGCAGCAGACGTGGAATGACTGATGAAGACCCACTCGAATCTCTGAATAGTCATGCAAATGAACTGTTTCATCAGAGAAACGGATTAGAGCAAGGCCCCTCATATCACAGAGTACTCCATGCTTGTGGACTTCAGCTTTGACACATGAAATGAAGACTCAAGCTGCAAACAGCTGAAGAGATTTGCACTTTTATGTGCAGCTGAAATAGATAAAATTCAGACGGTTTCCCACTCTGCATTTGTGGTGTTCGTAACAGTCATTCAGCAGATAACTGACTGGATTAAACCATTTTCTACAGAAGATAATGCTGAGTTAATGAGTGTTGACGTTGCAGGTCAAGGCTTGGCACATATATGAGACACTTATTCATACTTTAATTGCAGCTTATAGAGCAGTCGAGCAGTTGTTTAGACAAGAACTTTCCTTTTAATAACAGAAATAAACCCCATTCATGCAGCTGAGGCATCATGTGTATAAATCCATTTAAAAAATCTGCCCTGACCTTTCTCTATTATTCATAATCTGGCTGAATACTACTGTAAACCTAAGAAGGTCATGAGGGTAAAAGTACAGCTCGGGGATGAAGAAATGGTCCCTGCATGATGTAGAATTGCACTCGCATTTTCTGGCTTACTGTACAAATTGTTTGATAAAATAAAGCTCTGAATTTGCAGGTAAATCTATCAGGTTTGAAAATAAAATACAGCTCCATACAAAAAACAGAATAATGCTTTTTTTTTTTCCTTTGGTAAAAACAAAACAATCATCTCTGATTTTTTTTTTTTTTTTTTTTGCAATTTTGTAATTCCACACAGTCTACATGACAACACATCTTACAGCAGCACTGTGTGACACCCAACACCACGATCGCCACAACACAAGGTGCCACAGATAACAGTCTGTCCTAGATGCAGGTAGAAGCACAGCATAATCAGACCAGGGTGTTCATAATAAGGTTTGGCTCCAGAAGTAAAGGTTGGACAGAGTGAATGGCATGTTAACTGTGCCCTCTGGGTTTTATGAATCTACAAAGAAATGTCTGAGAAGTCCTTAATTTCATTTAAACTGATAAAAGAGAGTAGATTTATTCAAAAGCACATTTCACCATCACAGACTTACTGTGGATTCACACCGGTGCATATGTAATCCTCATAGAGGCTGCAGCATAAAAATGGAGCATTTGTAGGCAAGGGATGTTTTCTGGTTCCTTTTTTCATGAAATGCCCTTCAAGGTAAGTCCTAATGAGCGTCCTCACTGGTAAACAAATACTGGAGGTGCCTTGCAAAATAGGTACCACATAAATTGATCTATTGTCCTAATTTGGAGATTTTTGCATCACAAAAAGGAGTCTTTAATCCAGACAACAACCATTGTGGAGCTCCTTTTTGTTCCAAGCAGGGCTCAATGCTGATTATTAAAACACAACAATCTATAGACAATCAGCAATAAGAAGCAGTAAACAATAGAAATCATGTCAGTTCCTTTCATTTCATTGCATGTTTGGTCTCACAGATCCATACTGCCGTTACATCCATGCTTTAGAGTGTTTAAAACCATGAATTCATCCCATTTTTTTTTTTACAAAAAAGGGTGAAAATTAAGGTTGTAATCGCTCTTTGAGTAACATTTCATTTTATGTAGCATATTAGAGTATAAATGACTAAACTGATGGTCTTTATTTCCGCTGTGCTTTGTTCCTCCCTCACAGAAAGATGCACATAGACAGCTGTGTCCTATGGACAGAGACAATCTAATCAGATTATAAAAGATCCATTACGATTGTTCTTCTGTTCTCCAGTTTGCTCATCTCATGTGTGCAGATTTAGCATCCACCTAATGTTTACATTTCATCAAAGTACACACACATGTACACACACACACCACCTGCTTATTTCCTCTAAATGACTCTATGGATCTGGAACATTTTAGTTTGTGCTATTTTCCATCAAATGCATTTCTCTTTAATTATTTATGGCCTCATTGCGCATCATAAGTTCAAAGACGTTTTCCGAATGTCTTCTTTGTATGCCGTTTCACCACAGTGACATATGATTTCTCTCCTTTTTTCTGTTTTCTTTTACACTGTGCTGTTAGAAATGCAACGCACCGCCCACACTCTCAGTGTTGTAAGCTGACAGGCCATATGGAGGAGTAGACACCTCCTCACTTTCACACGTGGAACAGACACTATGTAAGTGTGTATTGGAGACAGGTTTGGGTGTGACAGAAGATTTAAAAAAAACGTCTATGATAAAAAAAAGATAACAGAGTGAGCAAAGTGAGGAATAAAAGGAGTGACGATGAAGATAATAAAGCAGCCAGGCATCCAGACAGTAAATGATAGAGATCCAGGGGCAAATGGAGAATCTTTCTTCTTTTGGTAGCAGGTGGCAGAAACAGACAGACAGGCAAAGAGGCAGGCAGGAGGGCCTCAAACACAACAGGATATGAGTTGACGCATCAATCAATACACTGTTGAAGAAAGCAAAAACAACCATTATTCTCTTTTCCTCTTGTTGCCGCTTAGACTACTTCTCAGCAGAAGCACAAATGAAGCTCAGTTACACATTTTCTTCCCTGAATTTTACTCATCTCAGTTGTTAACAGGAATTTTTTATGTTGCAGAATGATATTAAATGTGGCCGCTTACTGGCTGAAATGCCTTTTAGGGAGGTTCGTTCATCAATAAAATTAATGATTTTGGAGACGAGGCAAGCCAGCAAAGAGTGAAACAAGTAAAAATCAAATAAAAGAAGCAAAAACAAATTACAGTTTTTTAATATGCTTTATGCTTTAAATACCTAAAAAATATTAAACTAAGTATTTTATATTTATTTGTGGTCTCAGGGAGCAAGTAATTGGTTTTTTTTACAACTTACCCAAACAAAAATACTCAATTAGTGTAAATATTCTTCTTCCCTTTGGGGACATAGCTGCAAATCTCACTCTGAGATCCGATTAAAGGTGTGTTCCTGAAGTGTCCCATCAAGACACAAAACTTCTTACCTTATCATTACATGTCTGTGTGTTTAAGTCAGGGATCATCTGGCTGCATAAAAATGGAAATTAAACTTTTTTAATCCTCTTAAGGCAGTTTGTCAGGACAAAATGACTGAAGGGATCTGTTAGGATGGAAACTATGGCTGATTTTTGCTTTGTTGCTTTCAATGTCCTTCAGAAAAATGCATCACTTGCACATTCGCTAACTGTTCATGAAATATAAATATGAAGCCTGTGGATGTAAACATTAGGTAAATGGGGCCAAAATAATCAGTGAAGTGCAGCATTATCCCTTCAAGGCTTCTTGGTGATGAACTAAACATCAAGGACTGAAGTGGTTTGGGACGAGACAGCAGCGGCTTATGGGCCCCAAAGCATTTTCTAAAGCCTTTTTCTTCTTAAATATCATGGTAGGCTCATTTTGCCTCCAAAGAAATGAAAAATCTGCATTTTTTGGCAAAGATATATATAATATATTTATAGCACTTTATGAATATTAATGCATCCATGGATAATCAGCAGCCTGGCGGCTACATCTGTTAGTAGTACAACAGTTTGACACATGAACATATATATATATATATATATATATATAATGAAACTGAAGCATCTTTTACACTAGATTAAAAACATAAAACACTATGCTTTTGTTAACCAGGTAAAATGTTGAATGATTATTTTGTCCCCCTTCAAATGTCTCTGCAGGAGTCGCTCAGCTTTAACTCTGATCTGATAACATCCCATAGACAACTAATCTTTGCTAAGTGGATTTTGCTTGGAGCAGCAAAAGTGAGAGCAGCTTTTCTTTTATCGAGACAAGTTTACAAATCAAAGCATGTACAATAAAACTTAGAACCTGACAGAAACAATGAGCCATGAATGAAAAGAGGAAAAACAGACGTACAAGTTGCATCACTGATATTCAGCCAATCAACACCCTGTTGGCAAACAGAAAAACATCAAATGAGCAGTATTCACTTTAATTAAATTACTCTATTTAAAGTAGATTTTTGCAAGGTAAAAGATAGGTTTGCCTGGCCTTATACGTATTGTGTTTGTCATAGTTTACCAGGATTTTCATCTTTATTTCATAAATAATCCTTATGTGAACACAACAATCTTTTTTACTCATTTCCATTGATGACTTTGTGCTTATTTAGTCACAAAAGCTTGGAAAACTATTCAACTGTTACTTTTACAAATTGGCAAAACAATCCCAGAGCTCAGCAGCTCGCATGAGGTGACTGAAATAAGTGTTATAGCTTGTATGAAGGAACGACTTACATTACATGTGACTGATGACGTCTGAAACATGCTTCACAAAGCATTTCAGGGCTTCATTCGATTTTATACATTGAATATAAATTTCACAAATTAACCCTTTTTTGAAAAAGTAAAGCAGTCATCGATACATACTGAGATATAATTAAACAACAGAAAATATGTTGCTCTTTATTTTACATCTTATTGTCATTTACACAGGCTTATCAGTAATATGGATCATCTTACATCATTATGGTTATTATTAATAAAGGTTTCTTAGGAAAAATTATTTGTTTAATTAGCGGATACATGTATAATTGAAATACAGGCTGAAATAGTTACACAAAATTTGAGTCAAAAGTTGTGCTGGTGTGCTTGAAATTCTTATGACATCTGCTGTAATGCTGATCTGCCAAAAGATGTCATCAGATGAAATATCAAATAATTTTCTACACAGAAAAAAATGCCCCATTTTTATCGGGCTATATTCGCAAATTAGTAATTATTATTATTGTTATTTCACTGTTCCTAAAAGTGAAATAAATGACCAAATAAATAATCCTTATCAGCCATCTGCTAAATTCTTCCTTTAAATATTGGACCTGTCCCAGATTTTCACAGTGTAAATATTTTTTAATAAAAAGATGGCTTCATTTTAAAAGTCAATATGTGTGTAGGGCCCATCAAACATGGTGGACATCCACAGCCTATTATTTTGAACTTTAGAACAGTAACTATTTTGACAACAATGAAATAAATAGTTTTATCAGTTTAGGGGGTACAACAGTGCGCTGCTAAATGTTAATAATATTATTAATAACAGCTATAAAAGGCTCAACAAAAGTGAGCAAACAAAAGTACGGCTGGGGAAAATATCTTGCAATGAGTTGGACATATCTGGATAACTTTAGAGTTTAAAAAATGTTTAAAAAAAACATTATTTTCCGATATTGCATTTCAATGTCGATGCTGGTCGATAATATCGATATGCTGATAATATCGGGTTATATGTGAAACTGACAGCACAGGCACTCAGTCGCAATGATATGAGAGTGAAAGGAAGATCGAGGGGGCGTGGCCTTGACAGCCAGTGGTGAATAACTTGTGCAGCTTCTCTTCCTGGACATTAAAAAAATATAATTATGAAATAATGTAAACAAAAACTTAACAAAGTGGAATGCTTTAATTTATTCACTATCCACCCTGACTACACCACAGCAGAGATGTGATGTGCGAGTGTGTGTGTGGGTGTGTCTCTTTCTGCTGGTAGAGCTTCTGCCTTCTTGCAACACAGCTGGCAATGATCATCTCATCATTGCCCCAGTATATCTGCTCCAGTTTGATCACCAGGGTCTGCCAGGTTGTTGCTTTCATACCTGTGAACTTCTCCTGCAGACCTGCTGCTTCAGTGCTCCACTTGTTTCCTGTCTGCTTGCCTGTCAACCTGCTCTGCCACTTTTCCATTTCAACCCTCAACTGTTCTCACCTCAAGGTTGAACATCTGCTTTTGGGTCCTCTTATCACCTTGCACAGCATTCCACACATTTTATATTCTCTTTACAATATGGGCCTATATATATATCTATATATATATATATATAGAGAGAGAGATAGATAATTGCAAATATAAAGCACAAACTGTCCGAGCAAGGCATCTAGATGTAGTAGATTTAATGTTGTTCCTCAGCAAACAGGCAGTGCACTCCCACGCGCATGCATGTGGTTGTTTCAATAGAAACATTAACAAAGTATGCATCTACCTATTATACCTGCATTGAAAGTCTCAGCTGAACATGAGACATCCATTTGAAGCTGCAATACGATTCAAAATGTTTACATTGATTTCAAAACTGTTTAGCTATGTATGTGTTCTCATGATGCGGTCCTTAGTAGACCAGAGCAGAAGTCCAAGCAGACAGTCAAGGTCTTAACATGTTGTTCTTAACCTTGCCTTAACTCCCCCGAGAGGAACCGGCAGTAGCCATTATGCTAGCAAAGCCCTGAGAGCTAATGCTAACAGACTGAGTGCTAAGCTAACCTTGCTGCTGGATGAAATACAGCAGATGCTCCAACAAACATAAAAAACCACCGCTTTTATACTTTTACTTGACAAAATAAGTGTTCATACTAAAGATGGAAAACCTGTACTATCTATGTAAGCAAACAATTTATCCAGAATCAGGATAGAAAAGAAGCCTAAGCCCAATCTTTACGAGGAGCAAAGCATTGGGCAAGGAGGCTGCAAACACTAATATAGGGAGTGGTTACCCCTGTGTCAGGCACAAGATTGTTCTGTTTTTGACCCAATTTTTTATTTCCATTTTGAGATACAGAGTAAAAGTTGAAAAAGAATGCAAAAATGTCTTGTTGTGACATAAGTGACCTAATGACATGTAATGTTTATTTAACATGTAGGCCTATAACATCAGAATGTGATTTTATCATTTGAGAAAAGGTATCCATCCATCCATCCATTATCTACCGCTTTGTCCATAGCGGGGTCGCGGGGGGGGGGCTGGAGCCTATCCCAGCAGCCAACGGGCGAGAGGCGGGGTACACCCTGGACGGGACCCCAGTCCATCGCAGGAAAAGGTATCCTTAAATTATAGAATAAAAAATAATCTAGGTAACATTTTTGTTTACATAAATCCTACCGGTGTGTGTGAGTGTGTGTTTGCAGGCTGGATTCAACACTATTCTGTTCTCTGTATTGGAATTAATAAAGTAAAATACGACCGATATCAGAAATGGAAAAATTGGATGTTTCTGCCTAGTTCTTCTTAATCCAGACATTAAGGGGTTAAAGGTTGTGTTAAATTAGAGCTTAACAGATGAACAATTCTTTTTTACTCTATTTCAAAAATCAAAACTAAAGATGTATTTAAGAAAAACACACTTCCCATTGAGTTGTTGTCTTATTTCTTTCTTTTGGGGGGGAATTGTTTTGCCTCTGAAGGAATGTCAGCGTAAAATGCACTTTTGTTTCTATTCAGTGGAACAAAGGCAGCTCAAGAAGCAGGCAGTGTTCGGGGAGCTGACTGCATCAGAGCAGAGTGTCTGAGACAGGGCAGAGGGATGTCAAGGAGACTGTGTGGAGGGATTTGGACTCTCGGGGACAGCTTATCCGGTCGAGACAAGCACTGCTACTGTAGTGAGGCAACAAAGTACAAACACTCTGCTGTCGAGATGCATCGTGTCTCTGCTGGAAACACAAACTGCTAAAATGTCAACGTGAGGAAACAAGATTCTGCTGTGATTGGAGGTCAGCTGAGGCCTGCTTTGACTCAACAAGCTAAACTGCTCAGACTTTGTGAAAAAAAACAACAAACAGAACGTAAAATTTAAGAATGTTTGTTTCTTCAATCAGTGAAAGTGGATTTAATTATATCATGATGACAAAAAAAAGATCCAAAAGAAATTTAAAATAAAGGTGTGAAAAACATGATTTAATAGCTAGACTGTAAAAAGTGAATGAGCAGTAAAGATTTTGTTCTTGAACGTCCTTTTCTGTCTACTCTTTACAAGCACAAAGATTCTGACTATTCTTCTTCAGCCAACCAGACTGGCTATAAATAAGGCTTTAAATCCTACATATTACATTCTGGATGGGAGATAAAAAAGAATATACAAAGAAAATGGACTTTTTTTCTTACCCATACTAGTCCATTGTCTTATGATAATCAAACATATCAGGTGTAATCACAAAAAGATCAAATGAGCCTAAGCTGTTAGAATTAAAATATTTGCTAGTAATAAAACGGAATTGCAGTTAACTTGGTGTATTTCTCTAAACAGGGACAGCCTCCTTATAAATGCTAATAAACAAATAAATGTCAGGTTCACAGTAATTTTTTTAGCTAAAGTCCAGTATGTTTTTGTTATATAGTAATAGTGTACAATCCAAATAACAGCTGTTGCTGCTTTACAAGTTGCACATCAATCAATAACATAATCAGGTCCTCCGTTTTGTGGCAAATTGGTCCTAGAGCAAGTTCAAAAGGTCTTATATGAACACAAAATTCATGGAGTGAGACTATGCAAATTCAACAGGAGATGTTTGCTGTTTATGATAATGTATCCCAATTAAGCCAGGTCGCTTTGGAGACAAAACTACAAAGGCTTTTTCAGCGCACGCTGTTGTTATAAATCCTTTCACTGCTCAGAGGAGGCTGTGTCGTTGGGGGTACAGACTCTGCAGTGTTTAAAATTCACATTGTTTTTTAGCCCTAAACTCCCTCTGTTCCATGTACTTGATGATGCTAAGTGGTTTCTAAAATGATCCCCTCACTCTAATTGCAAAATACTAAATGCATTCTTTGATAATGATATGCAAAAGCTTCCTCATCACGATGCTCACTCTACTGTGCGAATCAGCAGCATACAGTCTGGATTAGATTTGCTAATCAGATCTTTCTCTGCAAGATGAAGATGCAACAAACAAGGAGAGGTTATTAAAGATCAGAACCACTTCCTCTCTTGCACACACATGTACTCTCACAAACACATCTGAACAGCTGTTTACACCCCCAAACAAGTCTCATTACTCTAATGTCTCCCCATCACTCTGTCTCATGGGTGCTTTCTGCGTTTCTCAATTTGTTCGCCATGTGTGAACCACAGTGTGTGTGTGTGTGTGTGTGTGTGTGTGAGTCTATGCATCACTTGTGTAAGCGTTAGAAGCAGTGTTGCCAGATCTTGAGAGAAAAACAAGCGAGCAGCTTGATGAAAACAACCCCTAAGGAATCAAATTGGCTCCTCACACATGACTCGTGTCAAAGAGACCAAACGAGGCTCTGGACACTTGTTCCTAATAAAAAGGATTAGTGTGTTCACGTTTCCAAATCTGCAGCCTGCGGTTATTGCTTTATTGTGGACACCAAGGAGTAAATATGGAGAGCTTAATAAAGGGTGTTGCAACCCAAAAACCTGCAAACCAACTGATATTTTCAACCAACTTTACATAAAAACAAGTTTAAAAATGCTGAAAGCATGCATACTTAGAACATAGATTGTAGTATCTGTAAACAGCATATTATTTTACATTTCCAAATGAAACAGTGACTATCTGTTTATTAATGTTTTTTAAATTAAAAAATTAAATGGTAAACATGTTTTTGTTGCAATTATTTGCCTGTAACTGGGATTTGCCTTATTATAATTTCATAGTTGTAATTTATTTCCGTTTATGTTACTGGTAAGAGTAGTATTGGTTTTAGTGGCATCAGAAGAGGCTGTTTTTTTAATTTATTTTTTCTGCATCTGCCCCTTGTGATGGATAGAGATCTGCCCTACCTATTGTAGACAGAAACAAAGAATGATGGCTTTTTAGATTGGGTTTGTTGAAAACAAGTTGATCCTTTAATATAAACAAAGTGTACAGATAAAAATAAAACCACTGACTCAGTGTAGCCTGCCAATAATTAGATTCTCCTTCTGGACTCCCAGCCAGACTCTGTCTGACACACAGCTGGGTTTCTGTATTTCACTGCAGATGAAGTGTGTCATTAAAAATTCAAATAAAACAGCTTGAAATACCTTTTTCTGTCTGAAAAGTTATTTGAGTTGAATCTTTGAGCAACAATAATAAATGTATGTTTAATGTGAAAAGCAAAGCAGATTAAGCCCAGCAGCCGATTATTTGCTTTAAAAAGAGGAGAACAGATCTTAAGCTGCTGCTAGTGTCAAAGCACTGGGTTTACAAGAAACTGAGAGCACAGATTTGACCAATGTGGAAAACCTGATTAGAAGATGTCTTTGCTGCAAAAATCAGAGGAAACCAGCTGTTTGGCAATGAAGACAAAAAACAGACAATTTGGAGAAATGCCCTCCGGAAAAGACTCGTCAGGCTGCAGCATAAATGTACACACAGACCAAATGTGTTTTCTGGGGAGAAAAACTCATACCAGCCACGAGGCATGTTGTTGGAAATGCTATTGATCAGAGGTTTGTTGTCATTGATTCAACTATAAATCCAGCTTCACATCGAACAAATCTGAAAACTCCCTGAGGTTGAAGCTGAACTGGAAATTAATGCTTCACCTGAATAAGTGCATAGAAAAACAACAAGATGGTTAAGAAAAAGAAGTAGATAGATGTGGAACAAATAATACAGCCTCCTAAATAAACCAAGTGAAGTTTAATGTTTTTAATAGCAGAGATTAAAGCAAATACATTAAAACATACTAAATAACTTTTAATCTTAAAATATCTGTATTCTAAATATGTATGCTTTACAATGTGATTCAATTATTTCTCTGTTTATATCATGAAATTAAGAGTGAAGTTTGATGAAAAATGAGGATCCTTCACATCTGAGGAGGAAGATGCGGAGGGTCACTGGTCATCTGCAGTCTGTCTGCTAATTGCTCCCATGGCTCAGCTTGTCAGCACAAGCAAAATACTCCGTCAGAGAACAGAGAGCATGATGAACGCTAACTTCTATTCCTCACTTTATCATTTTCAACATGGAAATATCAAAGTCTGGGTTTTTTTTTCTTTTTTTTCCAAAAACACGACCGGACTCTTACTTTATGACACCAGGATTAATATCTCCTGCATATTATATATCAAACTCAGCAAAGTCTCCTCTAACTCAAAAGAATTCATACATCATGTATAATTTTCCAGATGTTTGTTTGTTTGACTCCACTCCTGTGGTTGTGACATCATCAGAACATGACGTCACTTGCAGGAAAAAGAGCGTAGAAGTGGACTCGTCTGAATATTTCAAAGTGTCTGCAGGAGTCAGATTTGCTGCAAAGCAGATGATATATCCTATTACCTGAAACTTTCTTTTTTTCAGGGGGGTGGTCAATATATATCAGTTTCGGAAAATAAAAATTGAACAAAATCGGTATACCTAATATTATTTTTTTTAAAAAGACAATACTGAACATCTCCATGTTCTGGGCAGCTGTACAACAATCTTTATTGTAAGAGGCTGAGAAGCGATGTGGTGCGTTTATGAAGGCGGAATAAGCAGCACATTTTGGGTTTGAAAACAATAAAAGCTGGATGATACGAAACTTTTGAACAAGTTCAGCTAAATCTGAGAACAAGCACCAGTAGATTTAGTAATGGGCAAGCTGGCCATAAATTAAGCTCAGAAATCCTTTGTTGTCCAGACAAATCCTGACAACTGAGTTATTACAGAGAATCTAACAAGACAGCGTGCATGCAGCAGCCTCTGTGTTCTTGTATGAAAACAAGACCTATTTTTTTTCCAAATCACAATATTTTTTTCCTTTTTTGACCTCAGTTAAAATAGGACACAGAGTTTGAATTCTGTTCACATGTTTCTCCTTGATCAGTTGTCAACGAGACATGATTCATGCATATGCATTCACATCTGCTAACATCAGTAGTGAGGCAGTGATTACAGTACGTTATCCGCTGAGGTACAGGTATATATCGGAGCTGAAACAAGAAGTAGAGCAGAACAGAGACCAGCTGGTCCTCAAATTTAATGTAAATATCCTTCACAGCGGCAATTTCTGTCTGTATTGTTATCTATCTATCTCCCCAACCCTGCAGAGTTGTCTGACTGGCCAGCATGTCAGTGTCTCATAAGGCAGCTGAAAAAGACGACCACTTTAAAATGACAAATGACTTGGAGTCAGTTGACATTGAAGCCTGTGGGATGGCAAAGTGACCTGCTTATGACTGCATTTGTGGCTCAGCGGCCTATAAAGACATTTGAACGACCCCGTCTTCTTCCATGGTGGTCTGAATACAAAGAACAGCTATTTGCATCTTGCTTTGTTTTCTATTTCAAAATAACTGATTTTATTTTCTAAATAAAACAAATGATGGACAGCTTAGCTGCATATTTAATGCCAACTTTATGAATGGATATATATATATATATATATATATATATATATATATAAATAATAAGTCCAACGTTTTATTTTCTTTGGTGGAGCAGCTGATAAACTGTTGGAGCGATGGTAGCAGAGTAGCAGACAGAGGGGGGGGGGGTTAAAACCTTCAGAAATCACCATGAATGTGTTTGGATGTTGTGTTTGAAGCCTGGCAAAGCTGGCAGTTTGATGTCTCTAGTGCATATCTCCTCTTAACAGTAACATGTCAAGATGACACCAACTATGGTTAATAGCACTGCAACTCCACCTCCCATTAGTTTCCACTGAGTTGTTCACTAGGTCTGCACGGACCGTCTTGAAGCCGTGTACAGACGCATTACAGTCTGGGATGTGTTCATGCAGTCATGTCTCGGTGAAGCACATAAAACTGCACTCTCTGTATTCCTTTCGGGTACTATTTAGCATCTGGAACTTGTCAATTTAATTAGCTAGCAATCTCACGTTACTCATCACAACAGATGGAAAAAACAATTTAAATCTCCATCATTTTACACTCTGCCTCTGTCCTGCCCTGCATCCCCTTCTTTCTTTTGAACTCCATTGGGATTCAAAGTGTTACGTCACTGATAATCTTGCATTTGGAGAGGAACATCAGTAGATCCTGGTGGTAAACAAGTCTTGTTGCCATAGAGACTCACCATAACAAGTCTTGAAAGAGCAAAAAAGATATACAGAAAAACTCCTGTGTAGCACAGCCTGACCAGAGTAAAAAATCTTTCTGGAGAAACCCAAATAAACATCTTGTCTTTAAAAAAGATTCACGAGAGTTAACACAGAGCTACCACAATTTGCAGCCACATTGCGGCGCTTTCTAGAGGAGAAACAAGTTATAACCAGTGACCAGTGCTGCAAAAACGTGGTTGAGAGGAGGCAAATGGTGAGGATGTGTTCAAGCTTGATAGATGATGGGGAGCGGTATTGAGAATTAAAGTTGAGGTGAGAATGGAAGGGGAGACGGGAATAAAAATCATCAGGCTGTATCTCTGAACAGGTTACCTGCACCGCCAATCACTTTCACAGAGGCCTCTGGCAAAACCACAGCTGCTGAGGTGCAGATAATAATAACGCAAGTCTTCTTCTTTATTGCAGTCGTTTTGTTGATATGTTTGAAAAATGCAAATGAAAGTTTAGAAAAGCTTTCTGGCTTATTTGCCTGAGGTTGTCTGATCACAAATATATTCACCTAATGCACTTTCTACTGTATTTTTTCCTGCATTGAAAGGAAACATGCTTTTTTGGTAGCATTTTGTTTCCTCATATATAATCCTTCACCTGAACTCGGATACGTCCCCCATATCTAAAGTTATAAGCTAAAATAAATGTAATGGAGTTTTCTCTGTAAGTTGGAATTGACTGTAAACACTATAAATGATTTCATTTTCCTTTGTAGACAAGTGGGATTCATGTTTTCTCCTCATTTTAATCTCACTAAAAAGCCTCTTCTTATTTCAATTACTATTGGCCCCGCATTGATGTAAGTAGTCAGAGACATGAAAGTATGAAAACATGTTTATGCACAGTTTCAGGTGAGTAACTGAAGGTAGAGGCCAATCTCTGTGAAATGTGAAAATGTGAAACACAAGCTTTTAGAAGTGCTTAGGAGACTCTAAAGGTGGTAGAGAGAACATTTTTCCTGTAAAAAAAATGGAAATGGAAAAATGGAAATCAATTAAATGGAGTGAATTACACCAGAAAATGTTTCAAAGAAGAAAAAAAACTTAAAGTTTAAAGCAGGAGGATTTCCACAGAATAACAATTCTACAGCAAATCCACAGTAATCTACTTCAACAGGTAAAAGCAGCTAAATATTCATGGTAAAATCTCTTGACAGATGCGAGATATCAGAATGAAAAAATCACTGAAATGTAGAAGTTAAGGCCCCCTGCGACCCCGTTAGGGACTAAGCGGAAGAAAAAGGATGGATGGATGTAGAAGTTAAAGCTTTTTGCATGAAAGACACTGCAAAAACAAAGAAAATGGTCATTTTTCCTTTGTTTCTTTAAATAACAAAACTAGAAAAGACAAAGTAGAAATTTAAACATGGCAGTATTTCCAGTAAAGATACAATGAAAAAAGTCACAAAAAATTAACAAAAACCATTCTCACTATCAAGCTAGTGAGGATGACTGATAGCCGAGACCCCCAACCACCCACTCACACACACACACGCACACACACACACACACACCGACCCACTCACACACATATTTTTCACTGATGACAAGGTATGTTTATGTGGAGCAGATTTCCTTTCAGTGTGCTTTACATGGAAAATATCAATAGAAGTCCTCGTAATAAGTGGATCCAAAATTTGAAAAAAAAATTATATTATATTAAGAAATGTTTTGTTCAAGCCGTAATCTAGATACAGTGCAGGCTGTATACAATGGCACTGGAGAAAAGATGCTTTTGACCTTCATTCAACATTCAACAAGCTTCATGTTTTTCTGTTGATGTGAATATTTAATCCATAGGGTGTGCATACAAGTTAAACAGGAGAGGTCCAAGAACTGATCTCTGGAGAACTCCACAAACTGTGGCCAAAAGTCACAAAATAATCTGAGCCTTCTGAAAAGTGACCTGAACTAATAAAGGACTGCTTCATTAAGTCTAACCTAATCTTTTAGCCTGTTTACTCTGTGATCTACAGTATCATGTGACTGAGATCAAGCAGAAATTCAGCTTAATGTCCTTCATCACTGTGAGCTGTTTCAGTGCAGTGGTGAGGTCAGAAAGAATTGATCACGTTTTCTAATTTGATTATAAAGGTGTTGAGATTGGTTAATACAACTGTCTCATTAATCCTAAAGGTTGGAGACAAGTAGCTCTTCGTTATAGAGGCTGTTAGAGAGTAGTGACTGTGGTCTGTCGGCCTATTTTTAGAAGATCAATTTCTACTGATGTAAAAAATATTTTTAAAAAGGCGGATTGTTTTATGTCCAGAGGGATGTTTTCAAATGTCAAACTATCTTTTTAGGATATTTAAATCGGGAAGGTCTTACCGGGAACCTTTCTGTGTGGAGTTTGCATGTTCTCCCCGTGTTAGCGTGGGTTCTCTCCCGGTACTCCGGCTTCCTTCCACAGTCCAAATACATGCACCTTGGGGATAGGCTGATTGGAGACTCATAGGAGTGAGTGTGAGTGTGTATGGTTGCATGTCTATGTGTGTTGGCCTTGTGATGGGCTGGCGACATGTCCAGGGGTGTACCCCGCCTCTCGCTTGATGTCAGCTGGGATTGGCTCCAGCCCCCACGCGACCCCGTTCAGGGAATATGCGGTAGAAAATGGATGGATTTAAATAGGTCATTTAATTTGTGATGAGACATTCATGTAATTCCCAAGTTTATACACAGATTACTTTCTTTATTTAACTGCGTGGTTAATGTTAAGTCAGATTGAGATGATTTTATTTTGAAGTGTGAAGAATCATTGGAGAGAAGTTCTGGGCTCACCTGTTGTGGAGAATTGTGACTGTACATGCGCATCAGTGTGGGTGTTAAGCACAGATCTGATGAGGACTATGAACTCTCCCTATAATCACTGCACTATTAGTCATCCCTACAAAACAGGGAGGAACATCGTGTGTTATTGGAGGCTGTGTTAGTTTTCCAAACCCACAGCAGTAATTACCTCCAACCTGACAAACAGCGTAGGTGGTCTGTGGAGGCGGTAGACTGCAGCAAACCTTTTATCTGAAAGCAAAATGGAGGTAATATTGTGATAATTGTTTTGGACGATGGCTGCTTCTCCCACAGCTACTTGCAGAGTCCTGCTAACTTCTGCTGGCACGGAGAGAGTCCTGCTTGGCAGTCACAGTAATGTCATGTGGTAAACAGTGTGTGTGTGTGTGTGATGTCGTTTGTGATGGCATTTTTCAGTGTGTGGCAGTACAAGTGTTTGTCAGGGGTTTTAAGAGGGTGTGTGTGTGTGTGTGTGTGTGTGTTCTAATCCCTTCCAGGCCCGTGTGTGTATGTTTATATATCTCTACATGTCTCCCATGTTTTAGCTCTACATACACACAGGCATAT